>JAPYZL010089795.1:0-13893 GCA_030522825.1 Platygaster orseoliae
ATTTCGAAAAAACAATGTATAATAATTCCTTGACATTAAAAAAAATTCCTAAAAAACCACGTTTTTTTTTTCGATTTACATGAGGTGACCCCCTTAAAAGAAACTTAATCACACTAGTGATGATATATACTATTGACAAACTTTTGCAAAATGTAAAATACAACTTTCTTTCCCAGTATACCAATTTTTCCACTGTCAAATAAAACTCTTAAAATCGTATATTGCTCCTTGGGAATTATAACTCCTTCGATGTGGACTACATACCATTATGTGATGCAGTATGGCGTTTGTTCAGAGTGCGACGTGAAAATCTTCCCGACATGGCGATTGTGTAGCGGTAAGTTGGTTTTAGAGTCAAAATTAATATTCTGTCTTCGATGAACGCCAAAGTTTAACTTATGAAATAATAATAAGTAATTTTTGTACAATTTCTTTCCAGATCGCAATTTTGATATCATATTTAATACTCTACCAACTCTTTTAATCCACATCATACAGATGATTTACCTTGTGTCCGTTTTGGTGAAATTGTTGATTACTCGCCGTAAGGATCTTCGAAACGCAGGAATTAATTTAGAAACTTACGATTGGCGTATGTGTTTGAAGCTCATGGTATATATGGGAATCGGTTCTTTTGTAGAGGACGTTTATTACTTACTTATTGCCATCAGAGATCCACCACGATACATGTATGTTTGATGTACTTGTTACATACTTTTTTTCTAAGAAGTCGAAAATAATCAAAAATATTTTAAGTTATATATCTCTTGGCTTCGTGTAATAGTAATATGTATTTTCACGATCTTCAAAACGAAAAAAAAAATGTTTACTTCGGACATGTTTCGTATACCACTTATTAATGGAAATACTCATTTGTTGCGAGAATCGGTTGTCAATCAATAGGAATGTTTTAACTTCAACCACCAATAGTTGCCTTGTTTAACGATGTTTGAACGATATTTTATACCATTGGTAAAATAATTCATAAGAAATTGAATTTTCTATTTAAACTGGCAGATGAAAACAAGTTTTTGCTCTATTTTTGCACAATACAAGTTTTGACGATGTAATTTCATTTTAGCTACTATATACAACTGATTTTTCCATTGCGAGGTCCTGTCATCTTTATTATATGTGTCTTGATGAACAAAACCGCGAGGAAAACGTTTATTGACAAAGTCTTTTGCTTCCAAAAAATCAGGAAGATTCAGTCACAAAAACAAGCTCCGATCGAAACGATTTCAACTTCGATCAATATGGTAACAGCTGACATTTTATGATTTTTTATTAATTTCGTGTAGAAGAACTTAAGTTTTAGAAGAGAAATTCTGTCATTTTTTGAAAATATTTTTCAGCGCAAGATGCCTTGAAAAAAAGACTAACCTCCACGTTTCAATGTTTTTCATGCGTAAGTTCTAGTTACACTGAAATTTCAACCTGAATGCAACAAAGATGAAAAAAAGGAACTGTTTTACTTGATAAATTGTATATTTAAAGTAAAATTCATTGTAATGATGCTTCCTCCGAAGAAAATTTGCAAATATAAAAAATATAAGTACAGATATGTTGAGATGTTTTTTGATTTTTTTCAGGATACAACATAAAAACCATGAATTCTTTATAAATTTCTGTCGAATGTAACAGTTCTGCAATTCTGCTCTTCGTGGAAAAATTGATTTCGAGAAAATATCTTCATTTCCTGAGAAAAATCGTCGAAAAATGTATAAATTCTTGTAATTGTTCAAAATAAACTATATATTCAATTATATCATATCAACATTGTTTCTTATACTTGAAAAGTTCACATAGTATGTGTCATAAAAAGAAATCTTAACCTCCAACTTTATATCGTTCAGCTGAGAAGAAATCGTTATGATGAGATAAAATATTACTCTTGCGCTTATCAGCAACTGATGTACTATTTTTTATTTATCTCAGTAGTTGTCCACGCATTTGGTCGAAAAACATTATAAACGTCAGTGAATTTCTTAAAAAAAAATTATCATTTTTAATAACATTATTCAAGGCTTACAAAGAGAGCAGACTTTTCAAGTTGTATCAACTCAAAGATATTACTAGACCATTCTTCCTAAACAAAAACAATATTAGATGTCTAAGTGTTTCCATTGAATAGTTTGTAATAATTCAATATGATTAGATAAAAAACAAAACTCGGTGTTACTATCACATATCTTCATGTAAAACCAACTTACAGCTACACAATCGCCCTGTCGCGAAGATTCTCACGTCGTAATCTGAACAAACGCCATATTCCTTCATAATATGGTATGCAGTCCACATCGAAGGAGTTATAATCCCAAAGGAGAAATATATGATTTTGAGAATTTTATTTGACAGAGGAAAAATTGGTATACTGGAAAAGAAAGTTGTATTTTACATTTTGCAAAAGTTTGTCAATAGTATATTTATCATCACTAGTGTGATAAGATTTTTTTTTCTCATCTGATCACAACCCTATGATTCGTTGAAAGAAACTTTATCACACTAGTGAAGAAATACACTGAGAGAAATTTCCGTTTAGTCATGAAAGGGAAAGAATTTCAAACCCACTTCCTTTATGAAACGCTAACCTTTCAATTTGAAACGGTCGGTTTTTAACAGTGAAAGACTATAGCCTTTCACTATGAAACGCGATTGCGATGGTATTTTGAAAGGGATTTCCCTTTCAACGTTTTCATTTTCGAATCGATGCAAATCAACATGGTTGTTGATGAAACGCAGCGATCTTTGACAGTGAAAGGGAGTCCCTTTCAATAATTTTTGAAACGAAATCCCTTTCAACTGTACGCATGAGTTTTCTGAGTGTACTAATAACAAACTTTTGCAAAACGTAAAATACAACTTTCTTTCCCAGTATACCAATTTTTCCTCTGTCAATTAAAACTCTCAAAATCATATATTCCTCCTTTGGGATTATAACTCCTTCGATGTGGACTACATACCATTATATGATGGAATATGGCGTTTGTTCAGATTACGACGTGAGAATCTTCGCGACAGGGCAATTGTGAGCCGTAAGTTGGTTTTAGAGTCAAAATTAATACTCTGCCTCCGATGAACGCCAAAGTTTAATTCATGAAATAATAATAAGTAATTGTTATACGATTCCTTTCCAGTTCGCAAATTTTCTATCATATTTAATACTATACCAAATCTTTTACTCGACTTCACAGCAATGATTTACGTTATGTCCGTTTTGGTGAAATTGTTAATTACTCGCCGTAAAGATCTTCAAAATGCAGTAATCAATTTAGAAACATACGATTGCCGTATGTGTTTGAAGCTCATGGTATGTATACATGGGAATTGGTTCTTCTCTGGGGGACATTTTTTACTTACTTATTACCGAGAAAGATCTACCACTATACATGTATGTTTGATGTACTTGTTACATACTTTTTTTCTAAGAAGTCGAAAATAATCAGAAATAGTCCAAGTTATATATCTCTTGGCTTTGTGCAATAGTTATATATGTATTTTCACTATCTTCAAAACGAAAAAAAAAAAATTTATGTCGGACATGTTTCGTATACCACTTAATTATGGAATTATTTATCTATTTATTATTGAATTTATATGATTATTTCCTTATATAATTATTTATTTATTAATTAATTATGGACAGATGAAAACAAGTTCTTACTTTGTTTTTGCACAATACAAGGTTTGACAATGTAATTTCATTTAAGGTACTTTATAAATCTGATTTTTGATTTGCGAGGTCCTGTCATCTTTATTATATGTGTATTGATGAACAAAACCGCAAAGAAAACGTTGATTGACAAAGTGCTTTGCTTCGAAAAAATCAGGAAAATTCAGTGAAAAAAAGAAGCTCGGATCGAAACGATTTCAACTTCAATCAATATGGTAACATCTGACATTTCATGATTTTTTATCAATTTCGTTAAGAATGTTTTTCATGCAGAAGGTCCACTAACACTGAACATTTACCATGAATACAACAATGATGTAGAAAAAAAATGTTTTACTTGTTAAATTCTTAGTTTAAAGTTAAGCTCGTTAATATGATGCTGGTTTCTGAGAAAGTTTTCAAAAATGATAAATGTAAGCATAAAAATATTGACATTTTTTTTATTTTTTCAGGTTACAACATGAAGACCATGATATCTTTGTGAATTTCTGTTGAATGAAAGAGTTCTGCAATATTGTTCTTCGTGGAAAAATTGATGTGAAGAAAATATCGTCATATTGTGAGAAAAATCGTTGAAAAATATTGAAATCCTTGTATTTGTTCAAAATAAACTATGTATTCAATTATGTCATATGCTAACATATTTTTTTATACTTGAAAAATTCACATTATATGTGTCATAATCTTAATATCCAACCGTATATCGATCAGCTGAGAAGAAGTCTATATGATGAGATAAAATATTACACTTGTGCTTATCAGCAGCTGATGTGCTATTTTTTATTTATCTAAGTAGTTCACCACTCATTCGGTCGAAAAACACTATAAACGCCAGTGAATTTCTTAACGTAAAAATTATCATTAAAAATAATATATTTCAAGACTTACGAAAATGTTCATAATTCGTAAGTTGTATCAACTCGAAAATATTACTAGTGCTTTCTTCCTAAACGAAAACAATATTAGATGTCTGAGAGTTTCCCAGCATTCAATAGCTTGGAATAATTCAATATGATTAGATATTATTAGATGTTGAAAATGTTGAAAATCCGAAATGGCGGCTGCAAAAAATATTTATAATGCAAAACGGGTTTGAAAATGCAAAAATGAAGATAAAAAACTTCCAAAAAAACAATGACAAGACTTGTGATCTGAATTTCAAGTGTTCTATTAAAATTCATCTAGAACACGTTTGATTACACCGTTTGATTCTTTTACAATACTCATAGTTGCCATATCGTATAATCATAATTATCGTTATAATACAATAAATATTTATATATTTATATATATGTATACGTTTATACTCCTTTTGTTCCTTAGCGATAAAAATAAATAAAAAGTCGCCATGGAGCCGCTGTTAATCCGTCCGCAACGTATAATACCTATCCACAACAAATGTTCGATTCTTTATATATTCATTTATTTATAAAATATTCTCGCGTTCAACATCTAGAAATTCGAAAAATTCTACGCTCTAAAGCTCCGACGAATTTAATTATATAGCCATTGCGAATGTCAATTTTATCCTATAGACCAACTATGAAACTTTTTATCTTACATGTTTCCAAGGTTGAGAAACGTTATTAAATATTGTCTCTTTGACGGGAAATATCCGAATTCGGCCTCAACCTTGCTCAATGAAATCAGGGCAATTTCGCAAATTTTCGATCGTTGCCTAATTCTACGCGACAGCACATTAACTGCGTGTTGTTTAACTTTATTTTCTTCATCTACGAAGCGTAACGTTATATATCTCGCGGGGGAAAAGTATAATGTCATGCTGCCATTTTCCGAAGAGCTAGAATTCCCTTTCGATCCAAAAACGAAAACTCAAACCTCGTGAAACGATTTGGAAAGTCTCTATTTTTCATCCGATTTCTAAGATATAGCTTCGACTAACGAATTCCGAACTAACGGCTTTTCCAAAAAAAGCGTTCTTCTTTTGATTCGTCCCAAATTTTTTGGGACCTGGGACCAAGTGAAAAAATATATCTCTTTGTTCAGTAAACTTCTTCCAGTCGACTCTTTTCATATATATACTTTACATCGCAACGAATCTACTGAAAAAATTTTCCGGATTTTTTCAGTAGAGGAAAAACGAACAAGTTTTCTTCGTGAGCAGCATGATTAGATATGAGAATCCAATTTTCACGTGATTTCCATATTTTCCGATTGATACGTTATCCTAACAACTCTGTCTGCGCTGAATCTAAACATTGCTCTCGACTACTTTTGGGTTTTTTTTTAAGTCTGGTATATTTTCGAGTAATTCTTTTATACTTGGGTTAATTATTCTTACTTTAAAGGAGCCCCGAGATCATGTCCGATATTGAGTCATTTGGTGCTCGAAAATCCCATCGATTTCGTTTTTTCACGAAATCGACGGGACCAACGTAAACTGTTTTTACAGCTATTTCTTCTTTCAACTATAGAGTTTTTATGGGAAATGGACGCAAATATCGCTTTCGAGGTTTTTACGGGACTCTACGTGAAAACTACGGACTTTTATAAAAGTAAAAAATCGAAAATACGGCCGGAAAACGCAAGGGCGTTTTTTACCGACTTTTTGAGGTTAGGAAACCACGTGGCAAAAACGCCCGCGCGTTTTCCGGCCGCGGGAACAAACGACTACGATTGGCATTCATTTTCCGAACTGAGCGAAACTCAATTTTGGCACGACTTAGCGAATTACGAGGAGGGGAGGGGGGAGGGGGAAGTTTTTTAACAACCTTACCGTAAAAAAATAAAGATTTTTCACGAAGAAGAAAATGAAATCCGGACGTTCCTCGAAAGGTTCGCATCCCTGAGCGCGTTTAAAACAAATGTCTTCTCTCGAAGCACTCCTTGCGGTTTTTTTTATCGCGGCATTTATCCGTTTTCTCGCTCACTGTGTAAAAATTGCGCCCTTACGCAAAATTTTCCTGAGTTGAGTTGCTGCAGTACAACTGATATTACCACTTTGAATTGGAGTTGGAAAAAGATTTCTGAATGAGTTAAATAACGAGGAATTTTCCTAAAATTTTTTTTTCGACTGGGTTCTGCATACTCTTAAATTAAACTTGAATGGAATCATTATTGTGTGTTTTGCAGGATTCTTATGATAATAAGAGTTGTACTTCGGAACGACGTAAACCTAAATGAAAACAAAATAAAAAAAACAAAAAAATTTATTTTCCATAAATTTTTTCAAAAATTCCAAGACGAAACTCCCAAATCCATTTCTCTCTAAAACCAAAATTAACAGAGATATCGTCGATCAAAGTTTCGTGGCGTGAACGGCAATCCAAGATGGCGCGTTAATACAGTGACGCCGCCGAGACGAGCGCTACTTACCAATTTCATTCGCCCGTATCTCCGTCAATTTCCAACACAGAGAAAAATGACAAAGGAATTTTCGTCCCAGATTTTTGCAAGGAACCCATTGCATAAATCGAAAAATTTATTTTCCATAAATTTTTCAACTTGAAACAAAAATTAAAATTGTTTTTTTTTTTCGTGTCTTTCGGGAAATCGACCAAAAACGGACTGTAGAATAAAATTATTATCAATAACAAAAAAAATCGAAAAAAAAAATTGGCAAAACTTTTCTGAACAAAAAAATCGCTCGATTTTTGTCATTTCTCGCGGGAAAAATAAGGAAAACAAAAAAAACGCGACGATATTGCAAAAGGCACAAATTTTACACGCGGTTCCATGGCAGAGTGAAAATTCCGACCTGAATAATCCTTAAAATTACGGAGTACGTTTAATACGAATACAGAAAAGCTGAAAATGTCGCGCGTACACAGAACATTTTCGGCTTGAAAAAGTGTTCACATAGATTTTGACGAGGCACTGTTCAGTGTTCATACTAGAAACAATAACAATATCATTTAGATTATCGTCGCAAAATGTTTTTTTTGCTCCGATCTCTCACGGATAGCGGATTTTATCAGAAAATAATTTTTTTTTCTTTTTCATTTGCTCTTCTCGAAAAATTTTCAACCGCTTCACGAAGATTTCGTTACCTTAAAATACGCCAAAAAGTAATTACACAGAGAAAAAATTTTCGTTACAACCAAGGAACGGTTTTTTTTCTTTTTTTTTTTCATTTTTTCACTTACTACAAACAAAAAACAACCCATTTTTAACAATATTTTTTCTCAGTGTAATCAACGCCATTTTCTTTATACTTTGTTTATGTGTGCTTTCGTCGATGGTGCAAGGAGTGGGGTTAAATTTCGTCGATAAACCATGAACGTGCATTATCAAACAAAAAATAAAAACGAGGATGTTGCAGAAAATTTTTCCGTATTTCTGAGAGAATATTGCTTTTGTTTTCTACGGACAGTGTGAAACTCGAATATTTTGCTCGCACTTTAGTTCCCGTTGTAACAAAACGATTAAAAATAAAATTCCAAGACGAAACTCCCTTTGCCATTTCTCTCTAAAACCAAAATTAACGGAGATATCGTCCATCAAAGTTTCGTTGAACGACAATCCAAGATGGCGCGTTAGTACAGTGACGCCACCGCGACGAGCGCTACTTACCAATTTCATTCACCCGTATCTCCGTCAATTTCCAACACAGAGAAAAATGACAAAGGAACTTTCGTCTCAGATTTTTGCAAGGAATCGAAAATTAACATCGTCGCGCGTAAAGCTGGAAAAACCTGTAAAGAAAAAAAGGAAAAACCAAGTCTTCGAGGAAACCATAAATCAAGTTGCTGATGATATGTTATTCGATTCAGTTTCACTTCTTTATTCATAGATTTAAATAATAAACTTGATTAAAAAATTACAGAGATCATTTCATTCAAGTATATAATTACGTAACTAATGCCTTAAACGAAAAATAGAGATAGAGAGAACGACAGGAAGAAACAGAAACGGGATTCGAGAGAGTGTGAGAGAAAAAAAGAGGTCCATGATTTCGTGCGTCGATATATATAGAACGACATGGAGTAAGATGTTTCCGTAATATTAAGTAAATATCGTCTAGGATTTGACCTTAGCGTTGTTACATAAATAGAAGTTATTGATATTAAATTTTTTCCTTTTCTTTTGTCAACTCGTTTACAAAAATAAAACAAGACGCGAGAATTATTCACCCTATCTAGGTTGTTCCAAATTAAATTCTCCTATCTAATTGAGGCTAACGACGTTTCGTCCAACTAAAATTAACCTGATTCGATGATTTTTTTGCTTTACCTATTATGCGTGACAGGCGAATGAGATACCAGGCCGGTGGGATCGGGGAATTTGTTCCTTTGCTGGTTTTTCTCTTTTCATTTCATTACTGCCAACAGTGATAATAACTTAAAGAACTGTAAATAAAGTTGTAAAATGTTCACGGTCAATAGGAGAAACGCGAGAAAAAGCAGCAATGACAAGAAAAGGTCGTTTTATGAAGAAACGGAAGTGGAAACAACGGCGTGGTGCTCATTCGACTGAGCGAAACGACGCGCGCGGGCCCCGAAGCCGTTCAACTGCTCCGAGTGACAGAGGGCGCGCACGCCGCGGCGGCGGTCTTGAGCTTGCGCCGTGAAGCAAGAAGAATCCTCGAACGTGAGCTGTGGTGTGAGCCAGGTGGCGCCAGTTTCCGGCGCTCTGTGTCATTTGTTGCTATTCTGCTGCAGGGCCGTGTTTATGTGCACCCACAGTTCTTTGTTGCACGACTGCGATCTGTTCCAAGATGCAGTTTTTCAACATTCCAAGTCGATATTTCATTTCTTATCATTCAACTCACCTTTTTATCGATGATAGCCATTCTTTGAACTGCGTATGTCCCTCGGGCGTGATGTGAAAAGCCGCTCGGGCCGCGCAAACGACGCTCGCGAATTCCTCGTAATCCCCTGGTATCAGATGGTACAGCTTTTGGTGCATACATTGGATGTACCTGCAACGAAAAATTCGGGATTGTTCATTCCTAGATTTTATAATTCTGGAAATTTTTATGGTAATTCAATAAATAAAAAATGAATCATAGATATTGAATGACAAAAAATAAAATTTATAAATGATTTCATGTGAGAATTCAATTCTCAATTTTACCAACTATTATATAATAATAATTCAAGTTTCAGTAGAATTTTTTCGAAAGCTATCTAATTAATAATTTTTCACTAAAATAACATAAAATAAAAAATGTTTCAATTTTTTCAACCTTGTGAATAATAAAAAAATTGTATCTGGAAATGCTAGAAATTTAAAAAATTGTTTAATTTTAGCGTTTAATTTTAGAAATCTTAATAGAAATTTATCGATTAAAAATAAATATTCAATAAAAAAAAATAAATTCACTACGGGTTTCATGAGATTTCTCAGAGTTAAACGATATTAAGAATTCTTCTTTCTTATTTTACCAACTTTGATAAACTGGAGAAATACTGAAATTTACATGGAAGATCTGTTTTCTGAAAATTTAGACAAATACTTACGATCTAGAAATTTTGAAATTTTAGAACATAAAATTTTAAAAAACACGTATATATAGAAATGTAAAGAAATACTAGAAATTTACAAAAACACTAGAAAATAATACGAAATCTTATATAAAAAAAAAAAAACAATATGAAAATAACAGAAATCTATTCAATATGTACTTAGAATTTGTGTAGATGAAATTTTTCGAAAATCAAAAGAAATTTAAATTCCAGAGCGTCAAATTCCAGAAATTTTGATAGAAATTCATAAATAAGGAATAAATATTAACTTTTAATAATTTAATAAATAATAATAATTATATATTAAATATTGAAAAATAAAATTTAAAAATTGTTTCATGTGAGTTATTGAAATTATATTATATTCGGAATTCTCAATTTTAGAAACTTATATTTAACAATAATCCAAGTTTCAGTAGCATTTTTTCGAAACGAAATCCACTTATGAATATTTCACTAGGATAATGTAAAATATAATAAAATTATTGAATTTTTTCGACCTGGTGATGAATAAAAAAAAATTCCAACTGAATTTTTAATTGAAAATCCAATTGGATTCTTAACTGGAATTACATTTATGTTTTCCTAAAAGAAATCCATTTGGATTTCTAACTGAGAATCTACTTGGATTTCCAACTGGAAATTACTTGAATTCCCTACTAAAAATCTTTTTGGATTGCCAACTGGAAAACTACTTGGAATTCCAACTGGAAATTAATTGGAATTTCAACTGTAAATCTACTTGGATTTCTAACTGGAAATTACTAGAATTTCCAACTGGAAATTACTTGAAATTCTAACTGGAAATCTACTTGGATTTCCAACTGGAAATCTACTTGAATTTCCAACTGGAAATCTACTTGAAATCGTTAGATTTCCAACTAAAAATCTTCTTGGATTTCCAACTGGAAACTACTTGAATTTCCAACTGGAAATTACTGAAATTTCCAACTGGAAAACTACTTGGAATTTCAACTAAAAATCTTTTTGAAATTTCACTTGAAAATTACTTGTATTTACAACTGGAAAACTACTTGGATTTCCAACTAGAAATTTACTTGGAATTCCAACTGGAAATTACTTGAATTTTTAACTGGAAATCACGTGAATTTCCAACTGGAAATCGACTTGGATTTCCAACTGGAATTTCATTCAAGTTTCTTCAAAAGAAATCCAATTGAATTTCTAAGTGAAATCTTGTTGGGTTTCCAATTGGACGAGCCAATCGGTCCAACAATTGGAAAACTGACCATTTCTGTGATTGGAATTCCAATTCGATTTCAATTGGATTTTTTTCAATTGAGGAACTAAAAATCTTCTTGAATCTCCAAGTAGAAATCCAATTGGAAAACTGACCACTTCTCCAATTGGATTTTTTCATTGTAAAATTTGTAACCATTAATTAACTTAATTCGAAAACTCACATTTGCTGACACTTGTGAACGAGCGGCGCGAGTAACGCCGATCTCAGATGCTGCACGATGAGTGCCGGGTTGCTCCTCGCGAGGTAATGCGCCGCTTCGACCGCGACGTCGTGTAAAATGAACGGACTGACGACGCTGTTGACCGTGCAGATGATGAGCTGGTGCAGGTACTGCGTGCCTAGGCGCTTCGACACCCGCAACAGCCATTTCACGTCTTCCCCGTAAGGCGGATTACGCGCGTACTTGGCCTGGGGCCGGTCATCGTGTACCCGTCGGGCCAGGGTCTCCAAGGCCAGCATGCCCACTCGGTACGCCGACACAAGGGCCCGAAGTTGGGTCTGGGTGAAGGGCTGTGTTTGCCGGTGCACCTGCGAAACCGAAACCAACTGCTGATGAGATAAAACAAAAAAGGGAAAGATCAATTGGTCCCCAAATCGATGTCCTTATTACCTGAGGCTGAGGTCTAACTGTAGACATTATCGGCTGGGCCTGGACCAAAGCTGGGCCCGGTAACGCGTTTTGGCATGGTATTGGGCCTGTCACGTTAGCTTGAACCTTCAACATCCAAAATTCCCATTAAAAACCTTCTTTGCGCTTCGCGCTACGTAGCGCTACGTAGCGCTACGTCGCGCTACGTACTCTTATAACCCAATTTAAAAAAACTCACGTTAACCGGCATCGGTTGTTGTATGGTGAACATGTGGTGAGTTCCCGGAGGTGGGTGAACGTTCACAGTGGTGACCGTTGGCTGTGGGGCGTAATACTGTTGCACGGGCGGGGGTTGGCCGGCCTGGGCAGGATGGTGGGGATGTTGTGGGTGTTGGGGATGCTGTGGGTGGGCCGGGTGATGAGGCGAGAACGCGGCGTGGTACATTTGCATGTGGGGAGGGGGCGGGGGCGGCAGGGCAGCCAAACGATGCGTCGGCATCGCAGCGCTGAAGGTAGCGATCTGGTGCGGGTGCACGAAACTGTACGGTCTCACCGCGTACGGCATGCCGACCTCTGTTACAAGGAAATATCAACGTTTTTTTGGTTTATATACCAAAATCGGACCTGTTTTTCTATTTTTTTTTTATCGAAAATCAAAATTTGTTGAAAGGAATTAGAGAATGTTAGGTTTTTATTCAAATTTAATTCGTTTGATCATATTCCTTGGATTAATTTTTAGTATTTGGATTACTTATAGTTATTTTAGTATATTTGGAATGTTTACAGTATTCAAAGGAATGTAAAATATTTTTTTTTACTTTTGTTTTGTATACATTTCTAAAATTTGGTGATCTTGAATTATGAGTTCTGTAGATTTTCCGGAACACAGTATTTTCATGAATTTTTTTGTAGTATTAGTACTTTTCTTACTTTTAAGGTATTAATATATACCTACTGATGAATATTCTGGCATTATTACGAATTTTAACGTGAATTTCTCAAATTTGATGCTCTAGAATGTATAGTTATATAAATTTGTTGGATTTTTCTATAGTATTCTCAATATTTTTTGAATTTGTTCTAACTTATCAAGTTTTTTGAGATTATCTAGATTTTTTAATAGTTTATTTCAATTATTTAGTATTTCAATTATTTTACTGATTGAATAAATTATAAGAAAACAGAATATATAAGATTCTTAGTACATAATTTTTTTTCCAGTACACAAATACACAATTTCCATGTATTTCTGGTATTTTCTGGATTTTCATACAAATGTCTGAAATTTGATGCTTTACAGTAATTCCTTCTTCATTTTTCTTTCGACTCAGAAAAATGTGAAGAAAATTTAGGTGAATTTTCGTCTGTGGTTTTCAACTCCACTTTTGTCGAGGAAGCGAATTTATTATACAAATTTCAAACTTCAATAACTTTTTTAATTTTGAGTTTGGTGAGAAAGAATATTCGATTTATTTTTGGTTATTTTTCGAATCTTTTTGAAAGTCCTTCAAGATTTTCAGAGGTTACGAATCTTGAATCCTAAGGCTTCAAATTCAAGAAATTTATATAGAAATTCGACAATGTGCCAGATTTCTTTGAAAAACATAGAAAATACTACTAAATTTTAGTTTTACTGAAAAATTCCAAAATTACTAAGAATCCACAAAGTACTACAAATCTTCTTCATAAGGTTTCCTCTAAAATTGTAGAATTACCAAAATTGAAATCTGCAGAAATTTAGAAAAAATTTGTCATAAATCTTCAAGAAAATAAAGAGTATTTCACAAAATTGCATGAATTTGAAAAAATTCTAAAAAAAAAACAGCAATCTATGAAATATTTCATGTAGATGAAGGAACAATTGTGACGCGATCCGACAAAAGGGACCTACTCGGCAAAAGTGAAAGTTTACACGGCGCGCTGTAGAAGGCGTTGAACT
>JAPYZL010089827.1:0-19685 GCA_030522825.1 Platygaster orseoliae
GCATGCGAACGTTTTCGACCAAGATTAGAGGCCGTTGTAGCAGCTAATGGAGGATATATCGAATAATTATTATCTCCATAGATATATCGATTAACATGTGAAAAGGTTTTTTTTTAAATAAATTTATTCATGATAAATATTTGTAATGAATTTTTTGTTGAATTTGTCCGGATTTTGGTGGCGCACCCTGTACTATTAGGTAGATACGCAATTTTTCGAATTTCGCTACATTTTATAGCATACTCTATTGCACACGATTACGCTTCTCCTATGATTCTGTTATTGATATTATTTATTGGTTTTGGATTTAAAAAACTAATTGTATGTGCGATTGCAGGTTTAACGCCGGGCGTAAAACCGCGACGTTACAATACAAATAATAGATATTCTATGTCAATTTTGTTGTTGGACGACCTCTTTGGTCATGCCCTTCAATCCCGTGAAGTCTCTCACTGATGTTTCAACCTGCACTGGGTAGCCGGCAAACGAGCAGTGTTAATTATAATAAATTATTATTAAGTCTTAGTAATACAAAACTACGAATGAATTAAAAGAATAAAATAATGAAAATACGCGACTTAGATACAACGCGAAACGATATAGAAACTATTCTGATTAATTAATGACCGACATAATTCTCTGACATGTACCGTCCGATTGTCCCCGATGCGTTGCGGGCGCTTAATTTTATCAAATCCCCGTGCCCTCAAAACCGTGAGTACGTTTTCGCGCGACAATTCTCATCGAGAACGCTGATTTAAGGCTTGTTTACGAATTGCGCTTCTCACGACTCGTTATCTTATTCCGCTCTTGGTCAGCTAACGCTGCTGAATCCGTGAGAATTAAAAGTGTGAGAATGAATACTTGTTTTACGTGGAAAAACCAGTCAACATTGATAACTTTTTCGGAACGGGGATTTCGAGTATTTTCCCGTAATCTCCCCCCAAAGATTCCACGCTGCCTTGACGGGGGATAAGAACTGAGGTGGGACTTATCAGCCTCTGGAACTCCTCCCAACCCAGCTCCAAGCGGAATCCTTTGATCGAACGCTGTGTAGCCTCTCTTGGCTCCAGTAGCCCCGAATTCTTTCTCACTCCGTGCAGCCTTTCTAGGCTCCGAAATATTCTCCGAGTTCCTTCACCTCATTTCCGTGTAACCTTTCTTGGCTCCAGATTATTTTTCTGTTTTTTCCTATTTATATTTATTTTCGTCCGTGCAGCCTTTCGCGGCTCCGGACTATAATATCTGCGCCTTACCCGTGCAGCCTTTCACGGCTCCGGGCTCCCCTACATAAAGTTCGTGATTTTTCATCAGGCCCTTTGGTTCACCTACTCGGCGGATACCGACACTTATCAGCGCGTCGAGGACGAGAAACGTCGGTTACTTAAATATAGTTTTCTTTGATTTTGTAAGCAATTTTGTATAATTTTTCTATTTTATCTTTAAAATAAAGAAACCTGTTTTCTTTAAACGTGCGCCCTCTTGAGTTTTGTTTTTTTCACACTCCTTGACAAACTCCATTGTTGTCGTCCTTCCTTTTAACGTACAACATACTTCATTGAATATACGGGACAGGACATGCCTACGAACGATCGATCGTACGCACGATTTGAATTGGAAAATGTATGTCTTCGGATTATCACTGCCAAATATAATACTTATTGTTTTCTCAATTAGAGAAGTGTTGATAAAATCAATTGCTTTTTGCTAGAATCCATATAAAATAATCTATACACAGTATCAATACGTCAGATCAAAGGGTTTCGTCTTGCCCAGTTTAAAAATTTTCAAATCAATTCTGTTGAGATTGTACATCACTGGGGACCCCGTTCTTACTTAATACGGCCCTGATGCTCAGGCGGCGCTGGTGTGCGTGCGCGGGGGCATAGACGCGAGCCACGCAGTCTTTGACCTACTTTCATCCGGGATTGACGCGTCAGAAATAATAGTTAAGTAGAGATTTCATGGGAGCGTCGAGCGTCGAGCGTCGAGCTTCGAGCGTCAGCATCAAAAAGTGTCACGTGATCGATCACATGACATTGAGCATCAAAATAATCTCGACGCAGCGTCGAGCGACAAAGTTGGACTGTGTCGAACTTTGACGCCCGAAACTCGCTGACGCTGTAATTTTTTCGGGCGTCAGCGATGAAGAATTAGGTCACGTTACTCCTCTTGACGCCTGATGCTCGACGCTCGACGCCCCCGTGAAATTTCACCTTTACTTTTGAATAACGAAACTCGGTTTTATTGAACCCTGAAAATCTAACAGGTTATGGCCCCAGCACGCTCCCACTGCGCGGAGTGGAGTTCAGTAAGAGTAACGAGTGCTAGTGAAAGTGGTTCAGAAAAGAAGCGAGACGAGGGGAGACGCGTTAATGGCGGACAGCGCGATCAACGAAGAAATGAAGAAAAATGACCAGCAAGGATCGGTGATCGCCGGTAAGAGTAATGCGAGGGGAATAAGTGAGAGGGAAAACGAGACGCGGAACCGGAAATTGCGATATAGGGAAGTGGGATGAAATTGCGGGATCGAGGGGAAGTGCCGCGGAATGGGATCTGAAATGGAATCGAGGGGGAATAATTGAGATCGAGGAGAGAGAGGAGATATTTCGGGAATATGAATAGAAATCGCCAAAGAACGGGTCGAGACGTGTCAAAATGGCAGAAAACATGGGTCGCGAAAGGAGGAATGGCGCGCGGCGTCGTGTGCGAGAGAGACGGGAGTAGATAGCAGTAGAAAGGGAGAGGTGACGCGCGACGCGGAATGTGAGAGAGATGGGGAATAGGAGAAAGAGAGGGAGGAGGAGGGAGAAAGGGAGGGAGAAAGGGAGGGAGAAAGTACGCGTGAAAGGGAATGGATGGAAGCGAGAATCGGGGTGCGGCGGAGGCGCACAGAATGCGACGTGGGGAATTCCGGGAATCGACACGGGAAATGGTAGCGATGACGGGCGGTCCTTGTGTTTGGGGTGGGGGAGGGGCAGTGTGCGCGACCTAGTGACTTTTACATAGAGAGCGTCCTCGCGACAGTGTAATTGGTCAAGCGAGGTGATGATGGGATCAGAGATAGTTTTATTTGTTTATTATTATTTATTCTTGTCACGATGGTTCGGCACATGTGTACCTCGCCGCACATCATAGGGGAAAAAGGCCCTCCCTGGTGACGACCAGGTTAATAAATCGCTCGAGTTGACTATGACCTTGGGATATTATAATAGATATGAGGAATAATTAAAGGAGAGATAAGATTTTTTTGAAATGGATTTACAGATGAGACTTGGAAAGGGCGTTTTCGTGAGCTGCTATCTAGGATCAAGGAATTTGGCTGGACCGAAAGCGAGCACTCATGAGGTTGCTGCGTCATTGGGTTCGAAGAGAGTTGGGTCAGATTCCAATCCATGGACGGCTAGATCCGATTGAGAACAAGTGTATTGATAGATGGAAATTGCGATGAGGAGAATTGAATATAAAATATCAAATTCTAACAAGATCCAAACAGTATTGAGAGAAGTGATGAGATCTGAAAGGCAAAAATGGAATTTTTGGTTGGAGTTGGGCAGGTCTTGTTCGAAAATGCACGACTCCATATACCTGACGGAAGTTGAGATAATTTGTTGTTCGATTGTCTGGATAGAAGTCGACCTTTAATTTGAATTATGTGTTGTTCGGTCTTTTGAATTAGGGTCATAATTTCGGATTTAATGGAACACCTGGGTGATAAACGAATTATTGAGGTGTGATGGAGAATTGAATAGAAAAGAAATGTGAGTTTGAGTTGTGAAATTAGAAATTGGATTAGATAAGAGAAAGTGCCGATATGGAAATACGAATTGAAAGAAGTCAGGAATATGAGGTACAAAACTGGATCTGAGAATTCGATATGGATAAACATAAGAGAAGATTTCGAGACTAAGAAAAGATGTGAATTTATTTGAACAGATCGTGAGACCTTGGGATTTCAATTGTGGGAGGTGCTCCAGGATAAATTGCATGGAGTTAGATTGCTACTAGTACCGAACATGGAATTGGATCTTGGAGTTCCCAGGGAGCCGGTTCAAGAGAACAGGCCCTCAAGCGAAATGGACTAGGCAGAGGAAGATATACTGTTGAATGAGGAGAATGGAACTGATGGACAAGTATATGTGAACCCTGAAGACGTGATACTGGACAAGGAAGCTGAACTGACCTCTCTCGGGACAAACGGAAGTCGAGATGTGACTGGAGATGGAAGTGTGGCCACAGCCACTAAGGAAAATGAGACAAGTAAACCAAGAATTGTGCAAATTAAGTTCTTTAAGAAACCATTAGCAGACTCTGGAAAATTGATAGATGTGAATCAGGATTTGAGAAATAATGTTATTTCAGATGAGACAGTGGAAGAGAAAATTGGTCGTGTGGTAGCGAGAGAGATGAACAGAAGTAACGAGAAAATCATGGAATTATTGAAGCAACAAACTGCGACTCTGGAGACGTGCAAGGTCGATATCAACCTTGTCGAAATCACTGATTGAGATGAGGCGTCAAGTGGTGGAGATGAGGCAAGGTGGAGATGATGAGGGCAGTGAGGTAACAGAAAAAGATAAAATAGATGTGAATGATAAGACGAATGGCGTGGGAACAGTGTTGGATATTGATGTGGTAAATATAATTAGAAATGAAGTACACAAGATAAGCCAAGAGAATCAGAAGGCCAAAGATCTGACTGAAGAAACGAAACAGACATTGAAAACTGAGATATTTGGAAAAGGGGTACATCTCAAACGGAATTATAAATTGAATTTGAACACGAGATTTGTGTATTTCATAGACTTGTTACATTTTGAGCTGAGTTCTGATCAGAGGAGAAATAAGGGAAAAACAGGAACACAGGGTCAGAGATATATTGATAAATCGAATAAATACAACATATCATTCTAAAGTCATTGAAATGAAAGAACCTAAGGAAATTCTTGAAAAAATAAAAGTCTTGAACAGAAGCGAGTCAAATACGAATTCCTTGAGCATTAGAACGAAACTTTACGAGATGAGATTTGTGCCAGGGAAAATGAAGGCATCTGAGTTTTGGGATAGATTTGAAGAATTAATTAGAGAGTATGAGAATCTGCAAGAGGTATCTCCTCTGTCAAAGCAAGAGAAACGAGACGCGATGTACAAGGCAATAAAAGACACTATTTCCAACGTTAGAAATATAAAATTCATTACGAGGAACGAGACTGGTAAAAGCTTGACTTATGAACAACTGAAAAATTATATTATACAGGATGAGGCCGATAGAGAAGTAGATAGAGGTGCAACGGCGTACCACACAAACCAGGCCCGAGACATGTCCAGAGAAAGGTGCTATGGCTGCGATGACAATGGGCATATCCATGCGAATTGCCCTTGGAGAGATTCCGGAAAGAAGAAGTGTTATGCTTGCGGGAATTTCATGATGAAACTGTCTGACCACATTAAGAATTGTCCGAAAAGGACTGGAGGAGCCGATAGGGGAAGAGGAATGGCAGCCAGAGGTGTTAATCGGTATGAAATCAAGCAACAGAATTCTAATAGTGGCTATAAAAAACGAGAGAGGTTGGGGTTTGAAAAGAAAGGGTTTGAGAGGTGGAAATTAGTATGACAACAAGAGATTCAAGTACGAGAAAGGGGGAATGGGCCGAACAGGGGCCGAGATCGTAAAATACAGGCAAAAATGGACGAAGTGGATGAAGTGAAAACAGCTAATGATTTGCATGATTTTGATGGACATATAATGCAATTGTGTAGCTGGTGACGGTGATCATGGGAATGAAGACGTGATTACAGGGAGAACACGTGATGGTAATGATGAACACGGTAATGATATTTTAGCGAAGTTTTTGGCTGATTCAGCAGCCACAGAGCATTTGACAAATTCACGGCTGATATTTAGGAAATTTAACGAGGGGAAGTGCGAAATGATCAGATGTGCAAACAGGAATTTAGAGGCCAATATAGAAACGGAGAGAGTGGGACAAATAAATGTGTTAACAAACAGTGGTAGAGAGTTGACCATCGGGAATGTCATTTGCGCAAGAGAGCTGTCAGAGAATTTACTTTCTTTACGGAGATTTGTAGAAATGGGATTAGGGACATATTTAAATGTAAGAATAGATATTTTCGACCCAGGCTCAATTGGAGTTGTAAATAACGGGCCTTTATTAAAGTCCATATTAAGTCATTAAATTGGGGGTTTTAAATTTAAAGGCTGATAGAAATGAGAATAGGACAATAATGGTTAACATGGCAGACAATATTAAAGAGACGCGATACATTACTAGAAGCGTAACTGCAAAGATGAATGACGAAAATATCAATGATGCGTCAGCGAAGTTGTCTATTAACGAGAATGATGTAGAAACGAATGAGAATTTGGATGAACAACAAGGGAGAAATGATACTACTCAGAATACAGAAAAGGAAACAGAACTGCAAGGTAATTGAGTAATACCCATAATTAAGGAAAGGCAAACGATTCGCGAGTTTTCGAATTTTTCTATACGATTTAGGATAGAGACATTGAGAATGAAGGTGAATTGTTATAGATGGTGATTTTGGAGATTGACTTACCATCTAATGGAAATTATGAGATATTCGCGCGCAAAAACAAGACCTTACTGTGGCATGTTAGATTTGGTCATGCTTCTTTGAAGTATTTGAAAGATTTGCAGAAACGATTCCCTGAGAAAAAGGCCCTCCAAGAAGCAGTATTTGACGAAAGAATCTTGGAATGTGAGACGTGTTTGATTACGAAATCAAGGAGACTGTCTTTCAGTTCAACAAGGACAAGAGCCACAAGGCCACTTCAGATTATACATTCTGATGTGATGGGACCTATAGATCCGATTACACACTCTCAAGAGTATAGATTTATTTCAGTGTTTATTGACGATTTCTCGAGATTGGCAATGGCGTATCCAATGAGACATAAAAGTAAGACCGGGTATTGCCTAGAAATGTTAGTGAGAAGTGCTAGGAATATTCTGGGATATGATGCTAAAGTGTGCTATCTGAGAAGTGACCAAGGCACCGAGTATACGGGAGGCTATACACTCCAAGTGTTGGAGAAATTGGGAGCTGAGGCTCATCTTCGATGTCCAGATACTCCACAGCACAATGGAGTGTCTGACAGGTTCAATCAGACCATTAAGAATAAGATACGGGCGTATATATTTGATGCGAAAATTCCGATGAATATGTGGGATTTGGCCCTCAGGGCCGCAGTCTATGCATATAACCGAACACTGCATAAGTCTAACAATATGGAAATTTCTTTGAAGAAGTTTGCTCTGGACGTGAATTGTGATATTAATCAAATAAAGAGATCTGGATGCATAGCATATGCAAAGATTCATGGGAAGACGGGACCGAAGTTCAGTCAGTTGGGTCTGAGAGTAGTTTTCATAGGCTACTCCCCTACTGGATATTTAATATTGAAACCTGAGACGGGAAAGTACTTTGAGACGCGAAATATAAAGTTCTATGAAAAAATTGTGTATGGAGATGTATACAAGAAAAATGAGATCAAAGATTTGCCAGAGGTGTTAGAGGAAATTGACAAAGAGAATTGGTTTTTGAGATTTGGAGAGGACTTAGAATCGAAATTAGAGGAGTTGCAGAAAACGGAGGGAGAGTTGCACAAGTCGGAGGGAGAAGTGAAAAGAAAGAGAGGTAGACCAAAAAAAATACAAGATGTGAAAACCATGGATAAAACTGATGAGAATAGAAGAGGAGAATCAGTGGTTGTGAATAGTACTAGTTTCAGAGATCTCATAGGAAATAATGTGGGAAAGGAAAATTTGGACCTTGAGAATTTTGCGGAGACAAAGAAGTTGGGTGTTAAAGGATATGAAATTGGACATGCATTAATTGCACAAATAAATCAGGATCCCATAAATTACAGAGATGCTATGGAAAGTGCTGACAAGGAAAAATGGAGACGTGCAATAGAAGATGAACTGACGTCAGTGAGAGAAAATGATGTATGGACTATGTTGGAAAGATTTGAACTGACAAAATACGCGAAAAAGGCTAACATTTTAGACTCAAAATGGGTGTTTAAGCAGAAGATAGACGCGAATGGAAGAGGAAAACACAAAGCTCGATTGGTAATTCGAGGATTCAAAGATAGCAATGTTTATGACTTGAGTGAAACTTATGCGCCAGTGTCTCGATTGCCATTAGTAAGATGTGTATTTTCACATAATGAATGCATATGATCTGAATGCGACCCAATTAAATGTGACAGCAGCTTTCTGAAATAGAAGTATAGAAGAGGATATATACATAGAGATTCCAGAGGGCGAAGAGAACAGAGATGAGTTGAATAGGACAAAGGTGTGCAAATTTAAAAAGGCACTTTATGGCCTGAAAATAAGCCCGAAAAGATGGAACATGAAATTTACTGAGATAGCACTCCAAATAGGTTTGACAAACGACCCCGAGGAACCATGCCTGTTTAGATGGAGAGAAGATGGGAAATTTGTCGTCTTATTGCTCTATGTAGATTAGGGTCGCTCTTATTTTGACATTTTGGAATTTCAATCGACGCACCCCCCTTAAAGTTTCCAAATATAAAAAAAGTAAGAAAGCCAAAATTTGAGCTAAATCGAAGTTAATTAACCCGAGCCTCAAGAGCGGTCAAGTTTAGCGAAAATAGAAATTTTTATGAAAAACTATATTTACGAAAAAAATCGTGGCATTTTCAATTTTCAATCGATTTTCGATTTTTTTATGTCGTTGTAATCACTAGAAATGCCCGGAACATAAAAAAAGTCCTCAGGTGTCTGCATCAAGAATTACAAGCTTGATCCACGCATTTGTTTGAGTATTATTTTCAGACTAAAATGGAACTTTATTGAGAGTTAATATTTTTTATAAAATTTTGATTTTCAAGCATGACTCTGCAATATTTCTTGAAAAATTTACTCTTGAACACTTGATCTTCAAAAAAAAAAAAAACTTCGTGCAAGAATTTCGAATCATATTTGTGTAGCGCTAGACGGAATAACGCTCTATTGGGGAAATTATGAAATTTCCGGCATCTTATTAACATAGGGTGAAAGTAGCGTTTGTTGCTCAAGATTGAGAGATCTATGTGATGTGAAGTTTTCATATCAAAATGTTTTTCGAAGTTTTCATATGTGATAGTTGTTGTCACGACCGGATTAAGGCTGTGCGGGCCCCTTCTTCTAAAAAAATTTTTTTTCTAGTATAAAGATACTCAATTAATCAATTTATCTGGGTTACAGTTTGCGGGGGCCCATAGGACATGGCCTACCTGGTCCATCCTTTAATCCGGCCTTGGTTGTTGTGTTTTTTATGGTTAATTAATTTTCTTTAAAGGAAAAATTAGTTTGCAAAACTTTTTTAAATGCTTTTTAGGTCCCGTTCTTTGGAGCGCGTCACATACATGTATTGTAAACCCCGACATTTTATAGTAGATACATCTAGTTCGTATTTTGAACAACTGTTACAAGAGTAAATAACTAAGTACTTCATTTCCAATATTGCTTCTGCATTTCATAAAAAAATTTGCATTTTTTCCATAACGGGATAGTGGTGAAGAAATCAAAACAACATGAGCTTACAATTCGTCAAATACATTTTGTTAAATCACAGTCTTTTATTACTTGTTCATTTAATGATAGTTTTAGACGCTAATATCGTGAATACGATCATAACAGTGAATGAGTACATTTTTTATTTAGGTCTTGAAATGAAAAGCCTATAAATTTTTCATTACAGTTTTTTTTGGCATCATAAAACCTTTTTCTGTAGTCACTTACAACTTGAAGTAAGTACTGCTTTTGTGTTTCATCGTATGTTATTTTTTGATTGAATTCTTCCATGAGTAGGCATAGCCTATGGCCCCCGCAAACTGTTACCTAGATAAATTAATTAATTGAATATTCTTTACACTAGAAAAATTTTTTTCTAGAAAAAGGTGTCCCCACAACCTTTATCCGGCCTTGAAAACAACTATCAGATATGAAAACTTCGAAAAACATACTGATATAAAAACTTAACATCACATGGATCTCTAAATCTTGAGCAACAAACGCTACCTTCGTTCTATGTTAATAAGATGCCGGAAATTTCATTATTTCTCCAATATAGCGTTATTCCTTTTAGCACTACACAAATATGGTTCAAAATTCTTGCACGAAGTTTTCTTTTTTTTTTGAAGAACAATTTTTCAAGAGTAACTTTTAAAAAAAATATTGCAGAGGTATGCTTAAAAATCAAAATCCACAATTTAAAAAAAAATTTTAACTTCCTTAATAAAGTTCCATTTTAGTTCAAAAATTATATTCAAATATATGCGTAGATCAAACTTATAATTCTTGATGCAGACACTTGAGAATTTTATGTTTCGGGAATCTCTAGCGATTACAACGACATAAAAAATCGAAAATCGATTGAAAATTGAAAATATTACGATTTTTTTCGTGAATATTATTTTTTTCATCAAAATTGCTATTTCCACTAAACTTTATCGCTCTTGAGGCGCGGTTTAATTTGCTTCGATTTAGCTCAAATATTTAGAATTGAAGTGGATTCTGGCCGTGTTCGAGTTGCCGGCCGGTGGTGACAGAGTCACGGAAAATTTGAACACGGCCTAGGAACCAAATTTGAGTCAGTCGAGATAGTGAAGTCAAATTGAGAAGTCGTGACGCGTCGCGCTGCTACCGCAGTTTGAAATTAACGAATTATACAAGTTCTCGACAACTGTGTGGAACTATTTGTGCAAGTCAAACAAAGTTCTGACTTGCACTGGTGAATTATTTTTTATTCAATATTGACCTAAGCATCCAGAGTTTATAATTCGGCATCCGCATCGGGGAAGAGGCAAGGAGGTACTTCGTATTTTCTCTCCATACCCGAACATCAAATTTTAACTTTCTTACTTTTTTTACATTTGGAAACTTTAAGGGGGGTGCGTCAATCGCTAAATCTATCGGTAGAAAATCAATGTTACTAAGGACCACCCTACTGTAGATGATAATTCGTTGGCTGGAAATAAGAAAAGTAAACTATTAGAAGTGAAGACGCGACTCATGCAGGAATTGAAAATGAAAGATTTGGGTGAACCAAAGTCCTTTCTGGGAATTGAAATTGAGAGAAAGAGAAAGGAAAAGAATCTGATATTGAGACAGGAGAAATACGTGGTCAAAATGCTCGAGAGATTTGGTATAGACAATAGGGATTTCTACTAACAGTATACTCCCATGATTACTCAGCAAGTAGCAAATAGATTAAGACGTAAAAGAGAGGAAAATTCGAACGAAAGACTTGCAAAAGAAACGATAGAAAAATATCCCCTATCGAGAGGCAGTAGGAAGTCATTTGTATCTCGCTGGGTCAACAAGGCCAGATATGGCCTACGCTGTGAATGTACTACGTAGGCATCAAAGCCACCCCACGGGTGATGATTGGGATATGGTCCTCAGAGTTTGTAGGTATTTGAAAGGTACAAGGGATTATGGTTTGAGATATTGTGGAAGTAGATGTGATTAGCAGGCTTACTCTGATTCGAATTTCGCGGACTGTAAGGGTTCGTTGACTACATGTGAATTTGTAATAAGGCTTTTTGATGATGCGGTGATGTAGAAGACACGAAAACAGAATTACATTGCACTATCGACGTGTCAAGCCGAGTACGTGGCAATGAGTTAGACGTGTAAGGAATTGGTAGCTCTGAATAGGTCCCTGAAATTGATACTAGATAGGGATTTTTACCCAAGCACACTCTACTGTGATAATAAGGCTGCTGAATCAAGCACACAGATGTCAGGCGGGAAAAAGCTGAGATATATGACGGAAGTACGTGAGCATTATGTCAAAGAATGTGTTCAGAGGAACTTTGTAGCTGTGAAGTGGATAAATACGAAGTAGGAATTAGCGGATTTCTTTACCAAACCCTTACCTAGAGATGTGCATGAAAGTCTGACTAACTCGATAATGAATTTGATTTGAATCTAGAATTGATGAGATAAGTTCGAAGTGGAAGAGGTGAAAACACTAAGGATTTCGATTTAGATTAACAGATAACAACAGGATTAGGACAAGGAAGGCCGGACCTTGAGACGGAGGAATAGATGTGCTCCTGAGCAAGGGCGTACGCAGGGGGGGGGGGCAGTTGCCCCCTGTCCCTACACCACTGAAACATTTTGTTTTCTTAAAAAAAATTAAACGCAGTCACGACTTAGCATGAAAATTTGGTTTGGATGTTTTATAAATCATGAAATATGATAATTATGCGTTCTCGTATAGTTTCGGTATTTTATTATCATTACCGACATTTAAGTACAAAAATGTCTATTCCCCTTGCCTTACCTTGTACTACGTCCTCAATCGAAAGAACTTTTGTACGTTAAGCGGGTTGTTGCGATAAGGAAGCGGCGGGCAATCGACACTCGCGGATTAATTTAACTTCAATTTATTAATTACAAATGGACTCACGTAATTACACGGTTTCAACTCGCCAATGCCAACAACAAAACTCTCAAGAGGGAGTGCGCGCGCACATCCCCCGTCCGCCAGATCCGGTCTGACCAATCCGCGCGTGATGGCCACGGCCGCCGCCATCTTTCCCCGATTCGAATTCAAACATCCTGCCCGGTCGGACCTGGAGGTTCGAAATCCGCTATATCCATCAGGCGACACAGCTTCTGCACCACTTGGGTCAGCTCCGTCGTGGAAGTCCGCAGAGTCGCTGTGCGAGCAAGGCCATCCGGTCCAGGGTGGACAGCCAGTACGCGTCCCATGGGCCAAATGGTCGGAGGCGTGGTTTCCTTGGTGATCAACACGATGTCGCCGGCTTGAAGGTCAGGGCACCGTTGTCGCCAGCGGCTTCGAGCTTGAAGAGTTGCCAAATAGTCTTTTCGCCAGGCGAGCCAAAACTGCTGGTGAAGGGGCCGAATGAACTTCCACTGGCTCAAACGGTTGAGCGGGACCTCCGTCAAAGTCGGCTCAGGCTCTGCCAGGAGGGAGCGGCCGATGAGGCAGTGCCCAGGGGTCAGGACCTGGGTGTCGTTCTGATCGTCTCGCAACGCCATGAGAGGCCTCGATGCGCACCGCTAAGGTTGTTAGCTGGCTCAGCCAGAGAGAATGGCCCCGGAGAAGCCGAACTAGGTGGTGCTTCGCCGATTTCACCGCCGCTTTCCAGATCCCCCTTGGCGTGGAGCGCGCGGAGCGATGAAATGCCAGGTGGTGCCAAGGCTCGCCAATGCCTGTTGGGAATTTTCCGCCTGAAACACTGCCAATTCCTCGGTTAAGATGCGGTTCGCGCCGACAAAGGCGGTGCCATTATCGCTGTACAGGTTAGTGCACCTGCCACGCCGGCCGGTAAAGCGAGCGAAAGCGTCGAGGAAAGCCTGCATGGAAAGGTTTTCCACCACCTCAATATGCACCGCTCGGGTCGCCATGTAAATGAAGACAGCCAAGTATGCCTTGTCCGAGGTGCGAGATCTCCTGGTGCCAACACGCACCGTGAATGGGCCGCAGTAGTCAACGCCAGATGCCAAAAACGGAAAGTACTCGGTGACTCGCGCCGCGGGAAGGGGCGCCATTTGCTGCTTGATGAGCGTGCCCCGGAAGCGCCTGCACACGGCACAGCGCAGGACACAAGTGCGGGCAGCCTGTCGGGCGTGAAGAATCCAGTATCGGGCACGCAGGTGTTGCAAATATGAGCTGAGCGCCGCCGTGGCAAATGACCTCATGTGCCGGCTGGATCAGTAGCCGAGTCAACGCGCCGTTTTTAGGCAAGAGGATCGGATAGCGTTACCCGACAGGGAGTTGGGCAAACTGAAATCGGCCCCGCATGCGGAGTAACCCCTTCTCGTCCAGATAAGGATTGAACGCGAGGAGTTGGCTTGAAGCGGTGAAGGGCTGGGCACGCTGGAGAGCCTGGATCTCTGCTGAGAATGCCTCGAGTTGCTCCTGCTGTAACATAAAATCAAGAGCGTCGTCTAACTCACGTGCGTCGATAATGGCCTAGTGACGAAGGTGTCAACGCACTGGCGACCATCATCGAATGATTGCGAGGGTGCCCAGAAGACGTCGCAGCTGGCTGAACCGGTAGACCAGTGGAATACTCGCGTGATCCAGTGCCTGGCGAGTCATCAGTCGTGCTGGCGCGGTGACCCTGGATGCCATGGCGATAACTTGAGGTCTTTCTTCTGCCGCTGCCAGTTCTTGCTCGTACCGTGTCAGCTGCAGCTTCTGCTCAAATGCCGATCGCACCCTGGTGAGCCACGGTGGACCGTTCCACTAGAGAGAATGGTCCCTGAGCTCGGCTGGCGCCAGGCCTCGACTTGCGCAGTCGACCGGGTTGTCGGCTGATTAAACGTAGTGCCACTCAGCCACAGAAGTGAGAGCCTGGATGTCCCGAACCCGGTTGACCACGTACGGCTTCATCAGCGCCGGAGATTTCTGAAGCCATGAGAGAACCACCTGCGAATCAGACCAGCAGGCGATGGGCACGGCCTGCAGGTCAAGCGCCGTGCGAGCGTTGTCGAGAGTAGTCGTCAACAAAAGCGCCGCGTTGAGCTCCAAAGTAGATATTGCAGAATTGCCTCGAGGTGGCTCCATCTTCTGAGCAATCTTCAGGGGAGCCAATTTCGTGCTCGCCGTAAGCAGCGAAATGCGGGCGTCCTGCTAGCCATCCTAAATATGGGCATAAACGACGGCTGCGCAGCCCAGGATGTTAGCGTCCGAGAAACCATGGAGTTCAACTACACGTTGTCGAGCCATTCCAGACCAGCGTGGAATTCGCAAGTGAGCGATCTGCTGCAGGCCGTTGTGAAATGTCAGCCATGCATGTGCAACTTGGTCAGGTACAGGAGCATCCAAATCAAGCCCGGACGCCCAAAGGGTCTGCACGATGTTCTTGCCGCGAAGAATCAACGGAGCCAGTAAGCCAAGGGGATATAAAATGCGAGCCACCTCGCTGAGAATGCGCCGCTTCGTCGGGGCCTGGGGTGACGGCGATAGGTCGATCTTAAAGAGCAGCTCGTCCGAGGCAGGGTCTCAGCGCAGGCCTAGCACTGAAGTCATCACCGACTCGAATTCTAGCTCAGTGAAGCTCGCTGGTTCGCCAGTTATCGCCTGAACGACGCAGGGCTCGTTCGAATTCCATTTGCGTAGTCCAAAATGCCCTGCCGAGAGGATCCGATCGACGTCACGCGCCGTTTGAACCGCTATTTCCTCCATGTCCGCGCTGAAGAGGAAATTGTCGATGTAGAACGCCGATAGCGCTGCATTTCGAGCCATCGCTGCCCGGCTCGGATCTGCCACCTGGCCCAGATTGTCGTGCACGCACTGTTGCAGAGCCCGCATAGCCAGGTAGGGACTTGCTGCCATGCCGAACACCACCGTCGTGAGTTGGTAGTGCCCCAGGGGTTGCGCAGGACCCTCTCGCCAGAGAATACGTTGAAAGTCGCGATGCTGTTCAGCGACGAGCACCTGACGGTACATCTTCTCCACGTCGGCAGTCAGGGCAGTATCGTTCAACGACAGGCCGTTCGACGTCTGTGCTGACGCGTTGTACACAACCCGGAATTTCTTGAGCACAGCATGATGCGGGATATAATAATGCCCGTGCCATCCCTGGCCAAGTGAATCGACGTGCACCATGTGCCCCAGGGCCTCGTATTTTCTCATCGTTGCCACGTATTTTTCTCGGAGCTCCAAGTTGCGTTGGAGGCGCCGTTCTAGGCTCTAAAATTGGTGCAGCGCGGTTCGGAGGGAGTCGCCAAGCTCTGGTGTGCCGGCCCGAAATGGTAGCTGAACCACGTATCTGCCGTCGGTGGTCCGGCCGTGTGATGCCTCGAAGATGCGAGCGCAGTCCTCGTCCTTGATGCCAGGTACCTCTGAAGCCTCTTCCTGTAGCCAGAATCGACGAACAAGCTCGTCGAGCCTCTCCTCCTAGCCCTGGAGACGCACGTTGAAGCCGCAAAGAGGGGCACCTGCCCGGGTGGCTCACGAGGTCAGCCCGAACACCACCCATCCAAAGAGGGTAGCCTGGGCATGAGGTTCACCGGACTTGCCACTCTGAAGCCGGGGTTCTGCCACCAGGCCCCAGACATCTGCGCCGAGAAGGACGTCGACGCCAGCCGGGGCGCCAAAACCAGGATCTGCCAGCTGAAGATCGCGCAAATGAGCCCAGGCCGCCGTGTCGATCTGCTCGGCCGGAGTGACTGCGATGATCGACGGCAACACGATGGCGCTCAGTTCCAAAGCGAAGGCCGAATAGCAAGAGCGGAGCGTGAGTCAAGCTGCGCCTGAAGCTCGTAGGCGGGTACCTGCACCGACGCCTTCCACCAGTAAACTGCATGGAGTCCTGCGTAGCTGCAGCCTCTAGGCCAACCTGGATGTAATGAACGTGGCCTGCGACCCAGTGTCACAGAGTAGACGGGCCACGCACTGATGCTCGGCGCCGTTGCAGGCGTGCACCCTGGCCGTGGCCACAAGGACCGCCCCGCGGTCCCCGGCCATGTGCGAGGTAAGCGCCGCGTCTCGCGGGAGCGGCAACGTGGGCTGAGAGGGATTGCCTTGCTTGCCTAAGGCGCTCGAAGATAACCCCGTAGCTGGCGGGTTGCGGCACAGCAGCGTGTGATGGCGGCTGCCACAGTAGTTGCAGTTGCTGTCAGTTGGGAACGACCTCGAGGCATGACTTGGTATTAAACAATTGTAACACAAATTGGAATTCTTCAGCGCCTCAAACCTCTGGCTTGAAGTCTTTCTCCCCACCTCTCGACATCGGGAGATACGACGCTGGCCCTGGCAATAAGGGCACGTTGCGCCGTCCACAGGCGGGAGATTAGACTTCAGGAGGGTGGCGTCGTCTGTTCTGCCAAAGTTTGACCTGACGGGGTGAGCGCTGCTTGAGCTACCAGCGCCGGGCTGCCGAGATCGGGAGTTGGCTTGCGCCGGGAACGCCCCGCTGTTGGTGCCTAGAACTGCCTTGATCCCCTTTCTGTTGGCCCCCGTCAGCGGATGGTGGAGGGACAGTACTGGTCGCCCGCTTTTCCAGAAACCGGAGCAAGTCCTCCAGCTTCGGTATCTCCGTCGTCGACGCCATCATGCCCCAGGCGCAGGTCGTTGCCGCCGGAAGCTTGGCCACGATAAGAGGAACGGCCAACGCGTCCCACTGATCCACCGGCAGCTCCATCACTCACAGGGCGCGGAGTGATTCTCTTGCCGTGTCCACCACATACAGGAGCCCGCTGGTCGTCTCCTCGGAAACATAACGAATGTTCAAAAAGCGACTCACATGGATCTCGGCGAGCTTCTTCGGGTAATCGTAGCGCTCGGTGAGCGCCTGCCACACCTCCTGATAGCCCCCGGTGTACAAGCCGCCGATCAGTGGGACTGCATCCGCGCTGACGGCCTGGCGCAGCTTCCCCAGCTTGTATGCCTCGGGGTATTCAACATCGTGGACAAGGGTTGTAAAAGTATCTTTAAACGCTAGCCAGTTCTCGAACGCGCCGTTGAAGGCCGGAATGACGAGCCTGTCCAGTTTGAGGTCTAGATGCGCTGCGTCCGCCTGCTCGGCCCCGGGGTTGCCTGGTGCCGCCAGAGTGAGCCTTGCTATCTTGCGCCGCAGGCCCACGCACAGCTTCGGCCTTCACCCCTCTGCCTCCTGGAGCTCCGCCATAGTTCCGCTCATCGCGTCCTCGTCGGCACCCTCGAGGACGTCGGCGATCGCCGCCGAGTACCGCGCCTTGTGATCCAAAACGTCATCGAGGCGTTCGTGCAGCTCATAGAGATCGTCGAGGTCTTCCCCGTTGACAGTGAAGGCGGAGTAGGCCGCGGCCAGCCACAGCCGTTCGACCTTGCAAACCCGCTCCGCCATGACCTCGAGAATGCTCCGCCAATGGGATAGAAAATTAACCCCGCAAAGCCACGCACAGCAAATGTTCCGAAAATTGTCCCTGCAAAGCCACGCACAGTAAATGTTTCGAAAATTGTCCCGGCAAAGCCACGAACAAGTCACGACCGGCGAGACGCCAAGATGGCCGCCACTTCACCACACAACGACACCGCGCGCGTTCGTGCCCATGCAATTCTTTGTCACTCCCGCGCGAGCTCCTTCCTTACAGGAGGCACCAAAATGTTGCGATAAGGAGCGGGCAATCGACACTCGCGGGTTAATTTAAATTCAATTTATTAATTATAAACGGACTCACGTAGTTACACGGTTTCAACTCGCCAATGCCAACAAAAAAACTCTCAAGAAGGAGTGTGCGCGCACATCCCCCGTCCGCCAGATCCGGTCTGACCAATCCGCGCGCGGTGGCCACGGCCGCCGCCATCTTTCCCCGATTCGAATTCAAACAGGGGTGTTCTCATTGTTTGGGCGTATTTGAAAGCGTTTTTTGGAATTTTACAGTGAAAAAACTATAATTGATTTCTTGATGCGGTTTTTTTTTAAAGTTTTATCAATTCGTAAACTATAATATTTACAAAACTTAAATGAAAAATTTGCACGGTTCGGCCACTGCGCCCTTGCGAACATAGGCCTCCAAAAAAAAAATCAGTTGATGGTTCACACCAAATCTCTAAAATGGCTTGTCTGAAAAGCAAGATTAAATGTTTTTTTTAATCTATGGTAGTGTAGTTATCGTCTGACGGAAGCTTTTTTAAACACAAAAATTTTTAAAACAGCAGACTATAGAAATAAAAATTTTTTTTTTTTTTACTTTTTTTTCAACTTTAAAAATTCATCAAACATTTGTTATACACAATAGGGAAAAACGTTCGTCAGACGATAGCGAGTACATTTCCACACATTTAAAAAAAAAGTTTATCAAAATCCGTATACTAGTTCCTTAGAAATCGTGTGAACCAGTTTGGGAAAAGTAGTTTTGAGAAAAACGCGTTAAAAACGTTCTCATTAATTGGCCATATTTCGAAGGGTTTTTCGGAATTTTACTGTGCAAAAACTATAATTGATTTGATGATGCGGTTTCTTTTAAAAGTTTTACTAACCCTTAGACTACAAAATTTAGAAAACTCATGTGAAACAATTTTCACCGTCTGTACCCTTGCGAACATAGGCTCGAATATGGTGCGCCGCGGCAATTCCCTGCAGAGCGTGACAAAGTTTTCCCAAAACCCATTTTTCGTTTCGAATCCGGGAAAATCCTTCTGGTATATTATTCTAAGATCCCTTATCTTTGATACAATGAAAAAAAAACCAATTTCTTGAAACCGTTCGATGGGGTTATACTCGTATACACTTGCGCTCGAGAAAAAAAAGGCATTTTTACGATTTTTTTTGGAAAAACAAAACAACTTTTTTTAAAAAACTGAATGTCTATTTATTTATACACTTTATGAGGTCGTTAGGATATTTTTTCAAAAGAAAATATTTATATCAGTATCTATTAAGCGAAAATACAATTTTCCCGACATAATTCGCGGTGAACACGAAGAACTGTTAACTCGATCAGTCTGAATTTTTGCAGGCTTACTAACAGCAATATCAGCCTGTGCGTGAACGAAGGATTTTTAATTTTGAGCAAAACTTTTTTTTTCCTGCTAGAAAAACCGGAAATTTTGACATTGAAAACTCAAACCTTTTAGAAAAACGATCACCATTTTCGTAAAAAAGTTAATTCTGCAAAATCCTTCGTTCACGCACTGGCTAATATTGTTGTTAGTAA
>JAPYZL010089828.1:0-10312 GCA_030522825.1 Platygaster orseoliae
TTAAAAATTTTTTAATTTCCTTCTTTTTCATAATTCAAGTTCAAAAAATTAAAAAATTAATAAAAATTTTGGAAACGTTCTATAATTTTCTAATCCTTCGATTTGTCAAAAATTCTTAACATTTTCGTGTATGAAATATTAAAATTTTAGAAGTGCAAAAACTGTAAGTTTAAAAAAAATTTTAATTCCATTATCTCCAACATTTATAAAAGTTTTCAAGTTGTCAAAAACATGATGATTTACGGTCACCATACCTGGAATGAATGATCTAAGATACCGTTTCCAGTCGAACGGAAAAATCTCCGATTAAGTTATGGACGTATTTTAGCCGATTTTTACGTACAAAAATTTTTTCGACCGAGTTTTACGGAGTAGATGTATAAAACCGATTTTTACGTTCTGAAAGAGACTTAACCGATTCTTACTGACGAAGGTAACATAGCCGACTTTTAGATTCAAACAGATTTAAATCTGTTTTACGTACAGACTTTCGTTCTTTCGAGTTTTGTTTTCAGCCGTTCATTTGTTCCTAATTATGTTATATTGACTCCCAAAGAACGATAAAAATTCTTAAATCTAAAAATAAGAAAACAGAGTATTAGACTTCTTACATTTTGAATCATTAATGTAACAATAGAAAATAGCAGTGAACAATGATCATTTAAATGCCAGGTACTATACACCGGACCCTGCCAAAGCCTGCCTCTTCATTCTCGGCCTGGACACATTGGACCGCGATCCTCTCTCCAGCGAATTCGCCCACAACCTCCCATCCAAACTCCTCAGGCTCCGGCATTGGAACAATGGCAAGAATCACCTCATCTTCAACCTCTACTCTGGCACCTGGCCCGACTACGTCGAGGACTCCCTCGCCTTTGACCCAGGCCTCGCTATGCTCGCCAAAGCCAGCATGTCCATTTCCAAGCTGCGGCCCGATTTCGACGTCCCGATACCGCTTTTTGGCAAACAACACCCGGAAAAAGGTGGCGAGCCAGGATTAGCGACCGATACCAATTTGCCGAGCAGCAAAAAATACCTGGCCGCCTTCAAAGGGAAACGCTACGTGCACGGCATTGGCTCAGAAACCAGGAACGCGTTGTACCATTTGCACAATGGCAAGGACCTCATTTTTGTAACGACTTGCAGGCATGGTAAAGCTTGGAGGGATCTGCAAGATGATCATTGCCAGCAGGACAACCAAGAGTATGATACGTGAGTTTTGGCTTTTTTAAAGATATTTTTGAAGTACTTGAAGGTATGCAGAACTCATTGTAGTGCGACAGAGACGCGTTCAAAAATCTTATAGGTTTTTTTATTTTCATACTTTTTAAAGTGTTTATAAAATTTTGTAGTATTTTATAGTATTCTTATAGATTTAAGTAGACGATTTTATTGGAATTGATAGAATATAGATGTTTTCACTTGTATTTTCAATTAACTCTTTTTTTAGGGGTGTGCCGGATAGAGAATTTCAGAGGTCGGGATGTTTCGGGAAATTTTACATGGGGTCGGGATGGATCCCGAGTTATTCGGGAAATCCCGAAAATGTCGAGAAAAACCGAAAATGTCGGGAAATCCCGAAAAAACCGAAAAATCCTAAAATCTATGAAAAGTTTGAAAAATTTTAGTAATAACGGAAATTTCAAGAACACCGAAAATTTCGAGAATCTGGAGAATCCAGGAATTCCGAAAAATTTAGTAATTCTGTAACTCTTCAACTATAGAAATTTTTGGATTGTAGAGAAATCTCGAACATGTCAGAAAATTCCGAAAAATTCAAGAAACCCCGAAAATTTCAGAAAATTTGAGTAATCGCGATAATTTCGAGAATCCCGAAAATTTTGAGAATCTGGAGAATCCAGGAATTCCGAAAAATCTAGTAATTCTGATAACTAAACTATAGACATTTTGGGATTGTAGAGAAATCTCGAACATGTCAAGAAATCCCGAAAAATTCAAGAAATCCCGAAAAGTTTGAAGAATTTCAGCAATCACGAGAATTTTAAGAATCCCGAAAATTTCTAGAATCCTGAGAAGTTTGAAAATATAGAGATTTCAGGAATTTTGAAAAATCTAGCAATTCTAATAACTCTTCAACTATAGAAATTTTGGGATTGTAGAGAAATCTCGAACATGTCAGGAAATCCCGAAAAATTCAAGAAACCCCGAAAAGTTGGGAAAATTTAAGCAATTACGAAAATTTCAAGAATCCCGAAAATTTCGAGAATCCTGAGAAGTTCGGGAATCTAGAGAATTCAGGATTCCCGAAAAATCTAGTAGGTAATTCTGATTTATTCTTAATACTTGAAATTTTAGGATTGTAGAGAAATTTCGAAATGTCGGGAATTCCCGAAAAATTCGGTAATCCTTAAAAAAATTCAAGAAACCCCGAAAATTTTGGAAAATTTGAGCATTCACGAGAATTTCAAGAATCCAGAAAAATTTTCAGAATCCTGAGAAGTTTGGAAATGTAGAGAATTAAGGATTTCCGAAAAATCTAGTAATTCCGATTTATCTTTAATACTTGAAATTTCGGGATTTTAGAGAAACTCGAAATGTCGGGAAATCCCGAAAAATTCGGTAATCTTTAAAAAACTCAAGAAACCCCGAAAAGGTTGAAAAATTTGAGCAACTAGAATTTCGATAATCCCGAAAATTTCGAGAATTCCGAGAAGTTTGGAAATATAGAGAATTCAGGAATTTCGAAAAATCTAGCAATTCTCTGATAACTCATCAACTATAGAAATTTTGGGATTGTAGAGAAACCTCGAACGTCAGGAAATCCCGAAAAATTCAGGAAACCCGGAAAAGTTCGGAAAATTTAAGCAATCACGAGAATGTCAAGAATTCTGAAAACTTTAAGAATCCTGAGAAGTTCGGGAATCTAGAGAATTCAGATTTATGAAAAATCTAGTAATTCCGATTTATTCTTAATACTTGAAATTTCGGGATTTTAGAGAAATTTCGAAATGTCGAGAAATCCCGAAAAATTCGGTAATCTTTAAAAAATTCAAGAATCCCAAAAATTTCGAGAATCCTGAGAAGTTTGGAACTACAAAGAATTCAGGATTTCCGAAAAATCTAGTAATTCCGATTTATCCTTAATTCTAGAAATTTCGAGATTGTAGAGAAATCTCGAAATGTCAGGAAATCCCGAAAAATTCAGTAATCTTTGAAAAATTCAAGAAACCGCGAAAAGTTCGGAAAATTTAAGTTGTCACGAGAATTTCAAGAAGAAAAAATTTGGAAATCTAGAGAATTCAGGAATTTCGAAAAATCTAGTGAATCCGATATATCCTTAATTCTAGAAATTCCGGGATTGTAGAAAAATCTCGGAAATATCGGGAAATCCCGAACTGTCGGGAAAGAGCATTTCCTGTCCCGAGGCATTTCCCGAGGCATCCCGAACTCGGGATTCCCGAAAAGTCGGGATCCCGCACACCCCTATCTTTTTAAAAATCACAGAGTTTTTTCAAAGATAAAAAGCCTCTTCGATTGTTATATGCAGGTACGACTATGAAATTCTGCTGATGAACGCAACGTTTTGCCTGGTTCCTCGTGGGCGAAGACTTGGGAGTTTTCGTTTTTTGGAAGCTTTGAAAGCTGGTTGTGTACCGGTGATTTTGAGTAACAGTTGGGCTTTGCCGTTTCACGATCACATCGATTGGAATCAAGCTGTTATTTATTCCGACGAAAGGCTTTTACTTCAAGTAATAAAATTTTTCTAATCCTTTTATAAATTTTAAAAACTGCCAAAGCTTTTGAATTAATCGTGATTTTTAGTATTTGTATATTTCTGAGAATGTTGATTATTTATATTTTTGAATGAGTTGGTTTCTACTAAGTTCTTGTTTTTTTAAAGATTCCAGATATAGTAAGATCGATCGAAAGCGATAAAATCATGAAACTAAGGCAGCAAACACAGTTTTTTTGGGAGCGTTATCTTTCGTCAATCGAAAAAATTATTTTCACAGTTTTTGAGGTAAGACATCTAAGAAATAAATTATTTAATTAATTTATTGAGTGGTGCTGAAACAAATTTCACGTCGTTTAGCGAACTGACTGACAAAAGAGAAATGAAAGTCCTTATATAAATATAGTATTTCATATTTTGAACTACTTCAAAATAAAAAAAAATAAAATAAAAACACGTTCGAAGATTTGAGAAAAATTTGATAGATATTTTTTTTTCAATAGTATTTTTCAAGTCTCACCATTTTTCAACTTCTAAAAATAATTAATAATGTGTACTATTTGTTGTTATGAACAAATTTTGAGATAATTTTACAATATCTTACATTTTTTCTGTTTCAAAATAATCTTCCCTTAGAAAATTCCACATTTTGAGAAATTGAAACAAAAAAATTCCAGTGAAATTTTACATACTACTCCATGCTTTTGGAGCATGTACCTGTACCTGTAATTTTTGAAAAAATTGGGTTTAGTGCATTCGAGAGCGTTTGCCTTGGGAAGGAGCTCGGGAAGAACTTCTTTGGAATGTGAATCCTGGGGCTCTGGCAATTTTGCCCCAATTTTCCGACAGCCAACAGGAGTTACCTTTTTCCAACAGTAATCCCGGAAACACTTTCACAGCGATTATCTACTCGCAATTAGGATCGACTGCTGTACTTTATCGATTGCTGAAGAGCGTTTCGAAAAGCAAATACTTGGACAGAGTAGGTTTTTCACTAAAGAAAATTGTTTATTACATTTTAGAATAAAGTCCATGAATTTTTTTTCAGAATATTTATGTTGATTTGGCTAGTTCTGGCTTTTGATAATTAAAAAAAAAAATTTCGAACACTTTCCTACATTGTTCAAAAATATTCGTGCAATTTTATCATAAAATTTGCAATTCCACAGAAAACTATTACTTATTGAAATATACAGGGTGGTCAAGTTTAAACGGATAATATTTTAACCAAATTTTTTAAATATTTTTCTGAATCGAAAAGTCCTCTGCCACTTTTCACAAAACTCAAAATCAAAAAAGTTATTCAAGTTTGAAATTTAAACAATAAATGCACTTTTTCAAAAGTTATTCAAGTTTGAAATTTAAACAATAAATGCACTTTTTCGAGGAATGGGGAGAAAAACCGCAAACCAAACTTTACCCAAATTTTCTTCATATTTTTCTGAGTAAAAAAGTCCTTTGCCTCTTTTTAAAAAACTCAAAATCAAAAAAGATATTCGAGTTAAAATCTGAGAAATCTGATTGGTCAAAACTACTAACTCGAATATCTTTTTTGATTTTGAGTTTTTTAAAAAATGGCAAAGGACTTTTTTACTCGGAAAAATATGAAGAAAATTTGGGTAAAGTTTGGTACGTGGTTTTTATTCCCACTTCTCGCAAAAGCGCGTTTATTGTTTAAATTTCAAACTTGAATAACTTTTTTGTTTTTGAGTTTTGTGAAAAGTGGCAGGGGACTTTTCGATTCAGAAAAATACGAAAAAAATTTGGTTAAAATATAATCCGTTTAAACTGGACCACCTTATTTTTGTATACATGGTGTAGAGGATTTTTCAGCAACAAAAAGTGATGTAATTTAAATTTCAAGTCGAAAAATCATCAAAAAATCGAAGAATACTAGAAAACGCCTTATAATATTATGAATACTACAAAAATTAGTAAAAAAAAAATACTTATGAAATTTTAGAAATATGTGTTAATCTGATTTTCTCAGAAATATATAAAAATATCAAAAACATATGGAAATGTAAATTTAATCTACTGCAATACTAAAAAATCATAAAAATACTGAAAAATCCTTCAAAATTTCATAAATACCAAAGATGCGAGAAAGACAGGAAATAAAATTAATGCCCAAAAATTATATACGTATAATGTTTTCAAAAAGTTTCAATAATTTGAATCTTAGAGTATATTATTCTACAAATTTATATAGAAATCTGTGAAAATTCCATTCAACTCTTTAAATTGTATAAAAACTTTAAAAAATATTACTGTAAATCTGTATAACAGGTACTTTATTCAAATAATTCAATTTAAATCCTTGAAATTTTTAAAAGTTTCATTATTTTATCATCGAATTTTCAAAATCTATAAAGCGGTCAATATAAATACTAGAAATTTACGGAAATAACAGCAAATGACGCTTTCTATTATAAATACTAAAAAAATACGAAAATACAAAAAATGTATAAAATACCAAAAATTCATGTAAATGTTACTTTCTTAAAAATATATACAGATATTAAAAATATATGGAAATTTGATTTTAGAGCAACGAATTATAGAAATCTTACAGCAATGTACAATAATACTTATAATTTATAAAAATACTGCGAAATCCTTCAACTTTCATAAATATTAAAGAATTGTGAGAAATAAAAAAAATAAAATTAATACTGAAACACTATGTATACATAATGTTCTAAAAAATTTACAAAACTTTGAATCTTACATCATTCTAGAAACCTTTACAGGGATTCGTAAAAATATCATAGAATTCTTAAAATTGTATAAAAACTAAAGAAGTACTGAAAAAATATTACTTTGAATCTGTATACTGTTTTCTGAAAATTCAACTTAAATACTCAAAAAATCATTAAAATTTCCAATACAATAGCATCGAATTCTATAAATCTTTGGAGCAGTACATAAAAATACTAGAAATTATCAAAAATACGAGAAAGTATTTCAAAATTTTATAATATTGCATAAAATACGAAAACCCTCGAACTGTATATAGATATCATTTTCTCAAAAATGTATAAAAATATTCAAAATATTCAAAACTTTGATTCCTAAAGCATTGAATTCAAGAAACTTACATAGAAATCAAGAGATGTCAATTAAACGCTATTTTTATTTCAACTATGAACTTTTTATTTATCATTTCTTGTGAAAAACTTTCGATAATTAATAATTTTTTGGTGGTGCAATCATGAGTCAGTCCTGAATTTTTCGTCACCAATCTTCGTGATTGGCGAATAAGAAAGTTAGTTTGCGAACATTTTCCCGAATCCCTTTTCCCGAAAACCGTTTTCCCGAAAGGTCTTTTTTCGAACGGCCATTTTCCCGAGAAACTATTTTCCTGAACGGCCTTTTTCCCGCATCCGTTTTCCCGGAGGGTTTTCAATTTTCCTGAACGGGAAATTTTCCTATCAGCCTAATGTCTAGAAATGCCATAGTTACACCTTAACAATTTTTAAATTTTAAAATTGTAATAAATTAATTTAAAATTAAATTTTTTAATTTAAAAATTAAAATAAATTTTACAATTTATAAAATATAAATTTTTACCATGACTTTTATTATTGAAGACTTTTATGAAATTCATAAATGTATACAATTGAAATAAAAGTGAAATTCCAAACGAAATTTGGAAAATAATACTTTCGGGAAAATTGTCGTTCAGGGAAAAATACTTTCGAGAAAATAGCCATTCAGAAAATAATACATTCGTAATAATGGCGTTTCGGGAAAATAGTAATTCGGGAACATGACTGGGAATCAAGAAAGTTGAACAACTTGATAATTTTTAGGAATTTTGAAAAGTGGCGAAGAAATTTTCAACTCAAAATTAAAAAAAAAATCAATGTGTTCCGATTTGAATAATATTATCATATTATTATATTTTCACAGATAATTTTAATGTGGAACTCGGATGTGCCACTGCCAAGGCGGCCCCGATGGCAAGGAATCAGAGCTTTAATACACGTAGTCACGGCGGAGGGGATTTCCCGGCGATTTGACCCCCAGCCCTTCGTCAAAACCAGTGCCATATTGTCCTTGGACGAGGACGCAACTTTGCAAACCGACGAAATCGACTTCGCTTTCACCGTCTGGCAGAGTTTTCCTGACCGCATCGTGGGATATCCTGCGAGATCTCATTATTGGGACGATTCGAAGGTGAAGATTTTGCTAGCCAACCAGGCATAAAAATGATCAAATAATACTTTTGACCAGTAATTTATTACTTAAATCAAATAATATTTGATTGATTGATTATATATTATATATCGATGGGTCCCTAGAAGAGTATCGTATCTGTCGGGGCTTCTGAGCATTTCATCGAATCTTTGATAGAGGTGAAACATTTCATCGTACCTCAAATTTTTAACTTTTTCCAAAAAAGTCATAATTGATTTCTTTAAACCCTCAAGAATGTTCCACAAAAAATTTGGAAACCAATTTTCAATTTTTACCTTTTAAAATTGAAATACAAATTTCAATAATTGGAATGACCAAATACTGGTTGACTGGATAATTTTGACTTGGCTATTCTTGTGGAACATTTTGTTTTTACTAGATAAATGTGCTTTTCCCTGTTGTTTAGTTCGCTGAGCAACAAATTTCTATTACTTTGTAAATTAAATTTGTTATAACAACACGTTTAAATACATTATTGCAATACCCTGTTTCTATGAAAAATACATGCTTTTTATGGTTTTTTGAGTTGTTGCAGAAGTAAATGACACTGATTTTTTTTAATTTATTTATTTAAACAATTTATTTTAATAAAATTTTGCGAAAATTTCTTTTTGCAAGATTTATGTCGTTTTCATAGTTTTTTAGGTTGCCAAGTAAATATAAGAGATCATTTTTGTAAAATTCGTTTATTGAAACAATTTATGTAAACAAATTATTGCACAATTTTTCTTCTATTATATGTATATCAACAACAGAATTTAAAAAAAACAAAGATAAATTTTTACTCAGCAACTTGAAAAACCAGAAAAAGTATATACATATTGTAGAAGAAAATTTTTTCAATAATTTGTTTAAAATAATTGTATAAATATCGTAATTTTTCAAAAACTATCCTAAAACTATCCTTACTCGGCAGCAACCTGAAAAGCCATGAAAAGGAAATACAAATTGTAGAAGAAAAATTTTGCAATAATTTGTTTATATTAATAGTTTAAATAAAGAAATTTTACAAAAACAATGTCAAATCCTCACTCGGCAACTAAAAAAGCCATAAAAAGGATATACATATTGTAGAAAAAAAAATTTTTTGTAATTTGTTTAAATAAATAGTTTAATGAACGACTTTCACAAAAACAATGTCAAATCCTTATTCGATAACCTAAAAAAACATTAAAAGTATATACTATTTGTAGAAAAAAAATTTTGCAATTATTTATTTATATAAACAGTTCAAATAAACAAATTTTGCAAAAACCATGTCAAATCCTTACTCGGCAACCAAAAAAGCCATTAAAAGGATATACATATTGTAGAAGAAAAATTTTGCAATAGTTTGTTTTAATAAATTGTTTAAATAAGCGAATTTTACATAAACGATATAAAATTCTTACACGGCAACCTAAAAAACCATGAAAATGACATATATCTTGCAAAAAAAATTTTTTGGATTATTATTTTGAAATAAATTTAAATAAATTTAAACAAAAAGAATTTATTATAGTATAATAATCAATATTATTGATGCAAAATATACAAAATATGGCTTTAGAAACCATGAAAGGCATATGCGTTTTGCAAAAATATATTTTCGCAACATTAAGTTAAATTTAATTGTTTAAACAAATGAATTTTATTTATTACAATATGAAAAATATGTCAGTGATGACTCCGGGCACGAATCTGAAGGACAATTATCATTTAATTCTTTCAAGACAAAGTTTATTGAAAAAAAATTTCGATCACACTTATATAATAATTATTGAAATAACTATTTCATGAGTAATAACTCTGAAAATTATCATAAACAGTAAAGTATCAAGACAGAAGGGTAGATACTTAAAAATGTTTACATCAAAAATATTTTTTGAGGGAGTGAATCAATTTTTCATAATTAAATTTACAGCATTGATATTTTTAAATCATAAAAAATTATTGTGAAGATTATTTATTGTAGTATACAATTATCTTTTCGAAATCCACGTCATTATCATCATTTTTCAATGCTGGTGCAAGAAAAATTATTTGTATTACGCGTGAATTTTTGTATGGACAAATATTTTGAATATGTTCAATTTTTGTCTTTCTTGCTTTATCTTAAAAAAATAATATTTATTCTTCTGTTAAAAATTACAAAAAAATGACTCTAAAGATAATATCTTAAAAATATAAATAATATGTGATTAGAAATATGTTGTAACCGAGAAATAGCTCTCTAACTATTTCCCGCGTTATTGAAAAGAAAGCAGGGAAAAATCAACGGGGACAGAACCCCGAAAAATCCGTGGCCCACAAAAATGCCGCAACCCAAAACCCAGTTAGGGAAAACCCGGGAAAATCCACCGATGCTCCCGGAACGGAGAGGGGAGGGGGCAGGGGCAAAAATGCAATTTTTCTTTCCTTAAATCACCACACAAC
>JAPYZL010089841.1:0-20665 GCA_030522825.1 Platygaster orseoliae
AGTCTCTCTGATGGCACGGAGGGAGACTGTTTTGGGAGACTGCGGAGATTGCAGTCTCCCATTCAGAGACTGTAGAGACTGCTGATTTTTTATCCCGGGGTTTTATTTTCATATTAGAAAAAGTAAGATACTACCAGAAAAGAAGTTTTTATATAATTGTTTAAATTGGAAAAAATTATTTCAGGAACAGTGAGATGGTAGAAAAAAGAATTTTTAAAAAATAGTTTGAATTAGAAAAAATTATTTTCAAATAAGTAAGATGTCAGAAAACAAAATTTTTTATTAATTTTGCTAGTAGAAAACATATTTTAGAAAAAGTGACCAACCACCAATTATTCATTCATATACTTGAAATATAATTTACTGTGAATTCGAGAGTATCAAATTCTAAATGTCTAAATAGCAATTCACAGAAGAACAAAAAAAATTTGATAAATACGAAAAAGTACGCAAAATACTAGAAATTTAGAAACACCCAAAATCTGTGTTGATAAAGCTTTTTTTTTAACTATAACTTTTATTAAAATTATTAAGTGATTTATGTCAATAAAAATTAACTTTCTTAATGATGATTTTCTCAAATAGTATTCATTGAGTTTTTTTTTAAACACCTGAATGACATATTCTTAATTAAAGAATGTTTTTCGTTTGATTTTTCAGTCATTCGAGCAAAAATGTGCAATTTTCGAATTATTTTTTTTTTTTGCAATTATAAATGCTTAACTAAATAGTATATTCTAATTACTAATACTAATTTACCATTCACTCAAAAAAATGTACAACTTTGAAAATTGTTAATCGAAAATATCGTGATTACAAATCTTTTTAATTCCAAATTCTAATTGTTTTTTAGTTTATTTCTTAATTTTTTTCAATTCTTTCGCTTTGCAATTAATTCAAGAAAATAAAAATTCGTGAATACAAAACTTTGCATAATAACCAAAAGAAGAAATTTCTTCTTGTATTTATATAGATTTATAATAATGCAGTAGATTTGGTTTTTTTGAGGAGAAATATTTATGATTTTCGAAATTTCTCACCCAAAATATCGAACTGAAAAATTTTTTGAATCTTGAAACTTCTTGACTTTATTTTTGATTTATATTTTGTAGTGTATTCGATAAAAAGTAATCGTTATAAAAAATGTATGGGATCTAAAATTTGAAATAAATGTTTTTTGATAAGTCTATGTCGGTAAGGTTTTTTTTTTTATAAAAATTCAAGTTATGATTTTTTTATTTAAAAATTCGCTTCTTTTCATGTTCCATATTCTAATTTTTCAGTCAAAAGTTTTAGATTTTCTTTATAGTAATTAAAGCTTTTCGAAAATGCCTAAAATGATAATCGATAAATTTTCCATTAAATAAAAATGAATCTTTTTTTATTCCTTTATCTGTTTTTTCTACAAGGATTATAAAGTTAAAATGTAGTTATTGAGTATTTTCTTTTTTCGTAACAGTTTGAAAATTTGTGGGATTTTCGAGAACTTTTTATTGATAAAATAAAATTCAAAAATTAAATTCTCCGTAATTTTGATAATTTTAAAATATTCATTTTTCTATTGGCCAAATCTAAAAAAAAACTGTGAAATTCCAAGAACTCGACATTTTTTTCTAATAATCTTGAATTACGTTAATGTAAATATTTTTGTGGTTAACACATGAAATATTTGTGTGATTTCATAGAATGTATTTGAATATAAAGAAATTATGAATAATAATCGATATTGTTAAAAAGTTTTGGTGTCGAAACGCCGAGTGTAACTCGGTTTATTGTCGCGTAATGACATCTCCATTGCGTGTAGCGCGCGCTAAATTTCGGCCGTTTAATTACGCGAGAGATGTGATTGTCACGGCGAAACGCGACGTTTCGGCAATTATTAAAGCGAGAGCGAGACGTTAATCACTGCCACCTTCGGCGCTCACGAAAACTTTCTCTCTCCGACCTTCGCAGCACGTCGTAAAAAAGTAGCCCAATTGTCTCATGTTGCTCTTCGATACTTTGAAACAGTACACTCCACGAAAAAAATTCCCATCGATTCGTATCGAAGAATCTTCAGCTTCATTTAACTTGAATTTTGATGAGAATATATTTTGAATCTTACAAGGTTTCCGAATCCCTTGTAAGATTTTAGTCTTCCGTGTTGCATTTTTTTTTCACTTTCACAATTTTTAAGTGAAACTTACTCTCTAAATCCAAATCAGTAGAAATTGCACTGATTCTTCAATGATAGTTACGAAATGAAGTGAATTTAGCAAAAAATACTCGTGAAGTAAAAAAAAATTAAATAAAGATAGATGTTGACAAAGTTTATAACGTTGAAAAATCACACGAGAATTTTTTATCTGAGATTTGAATTATTGATTTAAAATTTGAATCAGAATTTTTGAATTTAGAATTCATATTTTAGAATTTGAATAAGAATTTCTGAATTTAGAATGCAAATTGCAGAATTTGAATCAGACTTCTCAGATTTTTTAAATTCTTGAATTTTTTTCACTGGATTCAGTGAATTTTCAAATTTATAATTTGCATCAGAGTTTTTGAATCTAGAATTTAAATTTCAGAATTTAATACAGAATTTTTGAAATTAGAATTTTAATTTCAGAATGTGAACAAGAGTTTTGGAATCTAGAATTCAATTTCAGAATTCAAATAAGAGTTTTGGAATTTAGCATTCAAATTTCAGAATTTGAATCAACATTTTTGAACTTAGAATTCAAACTTTAGAATTTGAATTAGAATTTCTCAATTCCGAATTAAAATTTTTAAATTTGAATCAGAATTTTTGAGTTCAGAATTTAAATTTTAAAATTTGAATCAGAATTTCTGAATTTAGAATTTAAATTTCAGAATTTGAATCAGAATTTAGAACTCAAATTTTAGAATTTGAATAAGAATTTCAGAATTCAGAAGTCACATTTCAGAACTCGAATAAGAATTTTTGAATTGAGAATTCAAATTTTAGAATTTAAATAAGAATTTTTTAATTTAGAATTTAAATTTTCAAATTTGAATTAGAATTTCTAAATTTAAAATTAAAATTTCAGAATTTAAATCAGAATTTAGAACTCAAATTTTAGGATTTGAATAAGAATTTCAGAATTCAGAATTCACATTTCAGAATTTGAATCAGAATTTTGGAATCCAGAATTGAAATTTCAGAATTTGAATCATGAATTATGAATTTAGGATTCAAATTGTAGAATTTGAATTAGAATTTCTGAATTAGAATTCAAATTTTAAAATTTGAATCAGAATTTCTGAATTTAGAATTCAAATTTCAGAATTTGAATCAGAATTTAGAACTCAAATTTTAAGATTTGAATAAGAATTTCAGAATTCAGAATTCACATTTCAGAACTTGAATAAGAATTTTTGAATTTAGAATGCAAATTGCAGAATTTGAATCAGACTTCTCAGAATTTCTAAATTCTTGAATTTTTTTCACTAAATTCAGTGAATTCTTGAATTCATAATTTAAATTTAAGAATATAAATCAGAATTTTCAGAATTCAGTGAAGTTTCACAATAAATTCTTTCAATTTGTTCTTTCTTTCAGTGAATTCTTGAATTTTTTCAGTGAATTTTCAAATTTATAATTTGAATCAGAATTTTTGAATCTAGAATTTAAATTTCAGAATTTAATTCAGAATTTTTGAAATTAGAATTTAAATTTCAGAATTTGAATAAGAGTTTTTGAATTTAGCATTCAAATTTCAGAATTTGAATCAAAATTCTCAGAATTTCTGGATTCTTGAATTTTTTAAAATTTCCTTGTTAGGGGGTTCGTCGAATTTGTTTTTTCAAGGTTTCACATTATTTTTGGTAAACCTCTGAAAAAAATTTTCGTGTGATTTATCAACGTTGTAAACTTTATGAATATTAAAGATAGCATGAAAATGCATAGAATGTAGTAATATTAATTTAATTTGTCCCAACTCGTCAAATATTCTTATGAATGTGTAACTACACATTTTGAATGTGTGAGGATCAAGTCTGAAAATGGTAGTTCTACAAATTGATAAAAAAAACTTTGAACTTATTTTACAATTTTTTAATTCGCGTTAATACATGAAAAGGAACTTTCTACGCTTGTTAAGTATACTATTCTAAATCGATTTCACGAAACATCAATCTTGATCGGTAATGCAAGCACTCGAGGATTCGCGTTTTAATTTTATTCCATGCATTTCTCGAGCAACTTTCTCTAGGTCGTCGAAAATGAACTGCAAAATTATTCGAAAGACGAGCGATTTTTTGTTTTTGTTTGTTAATGAGGCGGGAGGAAAGGGGGCATGATTGATATTGAATTATACACATTCGGCTAGGTAAACTATTGGCGTTAACAGTCCCGATTAACGTCTACGACGATTGAAATTAACGGCGTAATTTGTGACTGCCGTTCGTCCCACTCGATTTCCGTTTCTCAACCGCACTTTCTATAAATGTTGATTGAGATTCGCTTCGAAACAGCCAAAAAAGATCATTGTTTCGTGCGAAGGGTAATTGACAAAAGATTCTCGAATTTGAATCGATAATCAAAAATTAAAATTCTTCCATGATGCAAGTTCTTTACTTCCAGAGATCCAATATTCATTAATCTTTTTATGAAACTTTAATTTTTTGAGTATCACAGATTATACAGTTCATTGAGATAATTTTTTTTCTTTTGCACAAAATCTACGGGAAAAACATTCTTCGTTTCCAATAAGGTAGCAAGAGTCGGGTGAGGCGGGAACAATAAAGTGGGAGGATTAATATTCTCGGCACTGAAAATTGAGAAAAAAGGAAAAAAAATAAGTTCGTCACGAGCGAATGAAATAATTTCATTATCGGTAATCGATCACAGGGCGCCGCGCGATCGCGGCCACGTAAATGGGACACGCGGCACGAAAAGGTGGAATAAAGTAAGAAAAGAGAAGAGGAAAAGCAAAGAAGAATAAAATTGGACAGTCGTAAAATCATTTGGTGGGGTTCCCTTTTCACGGGGGGGGGGAGGGGGGATGGAAGGCGGCGACGTCGGATATACAATGTAAACCGTATAAGACCCGGCGAAAACGATCGATGCAAAAAGCTTGCTCCGCGAATCCGATCCGGGTGAAAGGCACTAATCATGTTCCCTGGCGTTGGTGCTATTGCTGTCTTTCTTCGTCCTCGCTCGAGTTTTTACGACGACGACGACGACGACGACGACGTCGACGTACATACAACGTAATTTTCGCCCGGTGAGAAATTGGGAAATGATTCTTCATTGGACGGAGATAAATCGCGAGCGTTGCGATTCCGATATGAAACTGGTTTACCGTACAAGCGCGGCCCGCGCCGGGCAGTAAATATAAAACGTTGTCAAACGGCTCGATTATACACGCTCGCCGATGTTAAAAAAACGGGCAATTAAAAGCGCAGAGATTAATCTTGAATGTGGCGAGTTGAAAATCACCGTTTAATTATAATTCGATCGATTGTCGATGGGTCGTTTTGCTCGCTCTTTGAAGGGGGGGGGGGGAATAAGGGATAACTTGAAACAAAAAACACTTTTTTCGCTGATTTTTTACGAAGATACAGCTCAAGCAAATTTTTTCAAACCTTTTTTAAATTATGAAGCATCATCTAGAGACTATTTTGTTAAATTTTTGTAATTGAATATTGATAAATAAGCCGGTGACAGAGCGTTTCCCAAAACGTCTTTTTGAAAACACGTTGTACGGTGAACACGATAACTCGGCGTAGAATTATCGGAAATCAGAAAAGTTGGTCAATTTACTTGAAGTAAGAGTTAATTCTCCCCCTTCAATCGTTAGAAAGTAATTATTTTCGTTTTTTAACAATTCGTGGTCTATTGAAGCAAAGAACGAGATTTTTCGCTAAATTTTCCGCCATTTTTTAAGTGAAAAATTACTTAAATATGAAAATAGAAAATTTCCAGTAATGTAGGGGGGAGGCATTTTATACCATGAAAGTAGGTTTCAAGTTTGAAAAGAATCGGTAGAGTAGATTTTACAGGATCGTGTTCACGGACTCAAAAAATTGGTTTTCAGAAAAACGCATTTATAATTTGTTTATTACTCTAAAAATGAGAAGAAAAGTTTTTTTTGTGACTTACACTGAATCATTATTTGATTTGAAATTGTAACACAACATTTGCGAAACGTTAAACTTCAAGAAAACTTAAAAAAAGAAAATTGGTTTTCTGAATCTGCTTATCCCTTACCCCCTCCCCCACCCCCTTAATGTGAAGAAAGTTTGCACACTGAAAGAAAAATATAGTAATGAGAGATGGAGATGAAATATAGTAAATTTTACTATATACAGTATTGTATTGTTCAAAATATTCGTATTATATGTATGTAGTAATACCTTTGAAAAAATGTAGAAATTATGATCATGTAAGGTAGTTTCCAATAATATCTTGTATATTGAGAACTGTTATAAGGTAAAGTAAAAAATACAGTATGTTTAGTATTTTTTACTATAATTATAATTGCGATATTTGACATTTTACTATACTTGATGGTAAAAATAAATATATGAAAAATTAAAATAATATTGTAAATTCTCCTAGAGTACATTAATTTTTGAAAATTTTGAATATTTGTTGATTTTTATTGAAAACTGCTATTTACTAAAGTAAAATATACAATATGTTCAGTACTTTTTACTATATATCGATTTGTGATAGCGATATTTGACGTTTTACTATACTTCATGGTAAAAAAAAATATATGAAAAAATCAAAATAATACTGTAGATCTTCCTAGAATATAGTAATAATTTTTCCAATATTTATAGCATAAATTACTAGTTTTTTTTCTTAGTGCATCTTTTGAAACCGTAAAAATTTTGAACTATTCGAAATATTTTAGTTTTATAGATTTTTGAACAAGTTTTCTAGATTTCTCTATTTCTATTTTATTTAATTTCTAAATTTTTTTAATTTGAAATTTCTTACAGTTTACAGAATTTAGGAATAACTTCTGATATATATTCTACAAAATTCTACGGAACCTTCAATTTTTCAAAGTTTTGAAAACTCGTAGATTGTTATTAAAATTTAAAGTTTTCGATGATTTTTGTACGAAAAAACATTTTTGAATTTTATGAAAATTCAAAGACTTAAACACAGTTTCTGTAGTTTAACTGAATTTTCAAAAATGTCCACAATTTACGAAATTTATCGACATTTTTTAAGATTCTACCAATTTAGAGGAAATTTTCAAATTATATGACAACCTTAAAAATTTTCCATGATATTTATTAAATTACATTTTTTTGGAACTTTCAATTTTTCAAATTTTTGAAGATTTGTTGATTTTCATTAAAAACTGTTATTTACTATAGTAAAAAATACAATATGTTCAGTATTTTTTTACTATAAATCAACTAATCATTGCGGTATTTGACGTTTTACTATATTTCATGGTAAAAATAAATATATGAAAAATTAAAATAATATTGTGAATTCTCCTAGAATATAGTAATTTTCCTTATATTTATATTACGAATTACTGTGTTTTTCTCTCAGCGTATCTTTTGAAACTGAGAAATTTTTGAATTATGCATTCGAAATATTTCAGATTCCTAGAGGTTGTAAATTTTCAAATTTCTAGATTTTTTTAAAGATTCGAAATTTCTTACAATTTACAAAATTGAGGAATAATTTTTGATATTCTACATAATTCTACGGAATTTTGAATAATTTTCACAATTTACCAAATTTATCGACATTTTTCAAAGATTCTACCAATTTATAGAAAATTTTCAAATTATATGACAACCTTTAATATTTTCAATGATATCTATTGAATTAAATTTTCTTTGGAACCTTCAATTTTTAAAGTTTCGAAGATTTGTTGACTTTTAATGAAAACCGTTATTGACTTAAGCAAAAAATACAAAATGTTCAGTATTTTTTACTCTATATCAACTTATAATTCCGATTTTTGACGTTTTACTATACTTCATGATAAAAATAAACATATGGAAAATTAAAATAATATTATCAATTCTCGTAGAATATAGTAAATTTTCCAAATATTTGTAGTAAGAATTACTAGGTTTTTTTCTCAGTGTATCTTTTGAAACTGAGAAAATTTTGAATTATTCGAAACATTTCAGATTCCTAGATTTTCAAAATCTTTTAATTTCTAGATTTTTTTTAAAGATTCGAAATTTCTTTCAATTTAAAGAATTCAAGAATAATTTCTGATATTCTACATAATTCTACGGAATTTCGAAAAATATTCACAATTTACCAAATTTATCGACATTTTTCAAAGATTCTACCAATTTGAAGGAAATTTTAAAATTATATAATAACCTTAAATATTTTCCATGATATCTATTGAACTAAATTTTCTTTGGAACCTTCAATTTTTAAAGTTTGGAAGATTTGTTGACTTTTACTGAAAACTGTTAATGACTTAAGCAAAAAATACAAAATGTTCAGTATTTTTTACTCTATATCAACTTATAATTGCGATATTTGACGTTTTACTATACTTCATGGTAAAAATAAATATATGAAAAATTAAAATAGTATTGTGAATTCTCCGAGAATATAGTAATTTTCCTAATATTTATAGTACGGATTGCTAGGTTTTTTTTTTCAGTGTATCATTTGAAACAGAGAAAAATTTGATTTATTCGAAATATTTTAGATTCCTAGATTTTGTAAATTTTTAAATTTCTAGATTTTTTTAAAGATTTAAAATTTCTTACAATTTACAAAATTGAGGAATAATTTTTGATATTCTACATAATTCTACTTAACCTTCCATTTCTCAAAGTTTTCAAGACTCGGAGATTTTTATTGTAATCTCTAAAGTTGTCGATGATTTTTGTATGAAAAAACATTTTTTGATTTTCTGAAAATTCTGACACCTTATTACAGTTTCTGTAGTTTAACGGAATTTTGAAAAATGTCCACAATTTACGAAATTTATCGATTTTTTTTTTAAGATTCTACCAACTTATAGGAAATTTTAAAATTGTATGAAAACCTTTAAAATTTTCCATATCTATTGAATTAAATTTTCTTTGGAACTTTCAATATTTCAAAGTTTTAAAGATTTGTTGATTTTTATTGAAAAATGTTTTTTTACTATATATCAACTTATAATTGCGATATTTGACATTTTACTATATTGCATGATAAAAATAAATATATGAAAAATTTGAATAATATTGTAAACTCTCCTAGAATAAAATCATTTTCCTAATATTTATAGTACGAATTACTAGGTTTTTTTTTCAGTGTATTATTTGAAATCGAGAAAAATTTGAATTATCAGAAATATTTTAGATTTCTGGATTTTCTAAATTTTTCAATTTCTAGATTTTTAAAAAAATTTTCTCGATTTCTGTATTTCTATTTTATTTCATTTCTAGATTTTTTTCAAAAATTCGAAATTTCTTACTATTTATAGAATTCAGGAATAATTTCTTGTATTCTACAAAATTCTACGAAACCTTCAATTTTTCAAAGTTTTCAAGACTCGTAGATTTATATTGAAATCTCTCAAGTTGTCGATGATTTTTGTACAAAAAAAATTTTTTTGATTTTTTGAAAATTGAAAAACCCCGTTAAAGTTTCTGTAGTTCACGGAATTTTGAAAAATTTTCACAATTTACAAAACTTATCGACATTTTTCAAAGTTTCTACTAATTTATATAAAATTTTGAAATTATATGATGACCTTGAACATTTTCCATGATATTTATTAAATTACATTTTTTGTTTGGAACCTTGGATTTTACTAAGTTTTGATAATTTGTTGATTTACATTGAAAACTGTTATTAACTAAAATAAAAAATACAATATGTTTATTATTTTTTACTATATATCAACTAGTGATTGCGATATATGACGTTTTATTATACTGCATGTAAAAATTAATGTTTTTCAAATTTCAAACTAAATGTACTATAATATACGAAAAGTTAAAATAATATTGTAGATTTTTGTAGAATATAGTAACTTTTTTCATATTTTTAGTACAAAATTACTAGTTTTTATTCTCAGTGCACCATCAAAATAGTAATAAATGATCTTGTTACGTTTTTTGAGAATGTCAATAAATTAGCATGATTGCAATTTTTTCTGTATTAAAAAGTTGGGCGTTTTTGAGGTTGATGGTTTTTTATGTACTTTTATCGTTGAGCTTTTTTGCGAACGAATTGGAGAAAATATCCGCGTCTCGATTCTGAAAGCGCGCCTGCCCGAGAGGAGAAGGGAGGAGGAAACGTTTGATAAAGCGAATGAACGTGGGAGATTTCAACGCGGCTTTATCGAACCAGTATTAGTTGTTTCTGACTTTTCCATGACTTCCAGGTTCAGTATATCAGTTTCCCCCCGTTTCATTTTCATGTTACGCGCGGGCTAAATGGCAATCTCGAGTAACCATCGCGAACGATAGGATGAATAAGGCATAAATCAAGTGACGCGTGTATTTGATGACATCATGATAAACACGGAAACTGAGTTTTGCGCGTAATTATTCTCAAGATCAGTTATTCGAGTAAATATTTTTTTTGTGTCTCGTTGCACTAATTTTTTATTTTTAAAAATTAATGCAACATTTTGTTATTGGGAGTTTGAATTCTAAGTAGTGAAAATTTTCAAGATTGTTACATATTTTAAAAATGATAGAATCTTAAGTATTAATTAAAAAATATTGAAAATTCGAATCCAGAAAATTGTGATTTCAAATCTTCAAATACGAAAATGTAAATGCAACTTCTGCAATTAAGAAGTTGCATGAAAAAAAAAAAAATCAAATTTGGCCACATACGTATCTAGTATTTTCGAAAACAAATCGATAAGTATTTTTTTGCTTCTTTGAAAAATAATTATTTTAAAGCAATTTTCGAGATATGACAAAAAGAAAAAATACGCGTCTGATATTTTTTGATGAACTAACGATATCAGCAATAAAAAAATTGATGCAACTTCCTAATCAGATACTGGTTTTTTTTTCCAAAAAATAATATAATATAAAGATATGTTACCCCTCCCCCTAACCCCTTATCATGTAAACAAAAGAAGAAAATTCGATGAAGTTTCAAAATATGTGAGAATTCTTCAAAATTGTACGTAATTGATGTCGACGGAAGTTTAAGGATTTTTTTTTTTTTTTTTTTTTGATAAACGAAGAGTAAGATCGTGAAATATTACGCTGTCGAAAAAAAAGGGACATCGCGCTCGAATCGACGCGTACACATTTGCACTCGATTACCCTCGGCCCGGTATTTAAACGAGCTCTCGTTTTGTCCTTACGTAATTTTCTCAACGGCCCGAGAGCTGACCCATATATTCATAGACCGCGTGACACTTGCGTTCCTTTAACTGAAAAAAGAAGCCGATATATATGCATTTCCCCTTTCGACGTACGTACGAAATCGCGCGAACACCCACGCAGTACCTGCTCGTGAAAGTCGGCTGTTCACACTCGGCAATGGCCTCGAGAAAAGTACTGTCCAATTTTCTTTTTTCTTTTTCTTTCATTTGTTTTCACGCTGGAACAACAAAACGTACACTGTTACCTCGATTATAAGCCTTAGCACAAATTCATCGAAGTTGTGGTAACGCATTAACGTCACTTTGACGAGCATAAATTGCGGAAGCAGTGTAGAAGTGAATTGTGATTAATAAAAGGTTTATTGAGGTCGAATTTTGTTGGGATCGATTTGTTTTCTTGATGGTATAAAATGTTATGAATATATATGAGGTATAAGGAAATCAGGGTGTTCAGAGTCCGGGAAATCCGGGAAATCCTGGAATTCTATTTGAATTTTTCTTGATTTGATTAATGCGTATTTAAAACTTTCAATTTACAAGCAAAAAGGGGATAAAAGATTGTTCAGGAAATACAAAATGGCTGAAAAAACGTTCCAAAAGTTTCAGTTACAGTGTTTTTCATCATCAAATAAAATTTCGTTACATCAAATTCTAGAAATTTCAGTAGTGATCCACAAAAAAACTAGAAAATCGTACAAAATGTGATACGTGTAAAAAAATGCAAAATAAAAATGTATTAAAAAAGTAGAGAATAAGACCGAATTTTATGAATGTTGACAAATATGGGAAGAAGTATAAATACCACGTATCTTTAAAATACTCTACACTGTTAAAAATGTTTGAAAATTTCCCATATCTTAACGTGGTATTTTTTCCATACTTTGTATGGAAAAGTATGAGTACCATACGTTATATGGGAGAAATTCCATAACTAAGGGAGAAATTTTTCCATACTTCTGATTACCATAATGTTGTGGCAACTTTACCTTATCTATATGGTACTTTTTCTATACTTTGTATGAAAAGGTATAGTACCATACTACGCATGGAAAAATTTACATAAGTTCTGAGGGAACTTTTTTCATACTTCAGATTATCATAATTTTATGGTAATTTTTCCTACTCTAAGTGGTTCGTTTTCCATACTTCATAATATGTAATAGTATTGTATCATATTTTGTATAGGAAAATTTCTATAAGTTATCGAAGGATTTTTTCTGTACTTGAAACCATTAATTGATGGTAATATTCCTGTCTTAAGAAAGTTAATTGTTATTAATAATAATATTATAATATATACTATAATAATTAATGTTATTAATTGTCGTAAATTAACTTTATGTCGGGATTTCTGTTAATGTCAAATGTCGAAATTATGTCTTCATAATAGTGGGAAAAATTTACCAATTTTTTTTTAACAGTGTAATTAGTTTTATAAAATTTTGAAAACGAAAGCATTGAATTCTAGAAGTCTACAGTAATTCATTATAATTCCAGAAAGTTCTCCAAATTGATTTGTAAACAGTTTTTTTTTTAATCCTTTCATGTATATAAAATATAATTCACTTTGAACTCAAGAGTATCAAATTCCAGAAATCTTAATAGCAATTCTCAGATGAAAAAAAATGTGATAAATACGTAAAAATACGAAAAATACCAGAAATTTATAAACACTCAAAATCCATATTGGTAAACCTTTCTTGAAAATTCATATATTACTCAAAATCTAGATAACCTGAAATCCTAGAGCATCTGATTCTAAAAATCTATACAGAAATCCACGAAAATATCAGAAAATCCTTTGAATCCTATAAATATTGAAATAATACAAGAAATACTGAAAGTACTAGAAATCTATGAAACTTCAAAGTTAGGAGCATCAAATCCTGAAAATCTACATAATCATCCATGATAATATTAGAAATCTATAAAAATCCTACAAATTGCTACAAAGATTTATAAATGTTGAAAAATACTAAAGACTGATAATAATAGAAATCAATGAAATGCTGAAATTCTATCAATTTATAAAAATACGAAAAACACTCGGAATCCATAAAATACTCACAATTTACACTGAGACTATTTTCTCTAAAAACTATAAAATCACATAATAAAATAATAAACAATCAACGAAAAAAAAAAAATTTGTTCAATAAAAAAGTATCCATAAATAATTACGTTACAGTGTGTTTCTTTTCAGTTATGATTTTTTTCTTCTGTAGAATATTCAATACAAATAATGGGAGAGTATCACCCAGGAAATCTCCGGGAATTCTGTTTCTGGAAATAACTGGACACCCTGGCAAATGTTTGGGAGGGGGGTTTAAAATTTGAGTACAAAAGTTGTGAATACTTGGGAGTTTTCAAATTCCTGTTTAGAAACTCTAAATCTGTAGGTTTTTTGACCCCTTCGTTCCGGTGTTTCGACCTTCCGCCCAACAAGCGCAACACGTCAAACAATGTTTGCGCGACTTTCAAAAGTTCACCGACTGCTCGAATCTCGCGCATACTTTGCATTCGTTCATAATCTCTGACAATGAGTTACGAAAGCAGAATTCGAAGTGTCGAGCCATTGTTTCCTCGGCATGCGCATTACATTGTTCGACACGAGCAATAATCGTGAAAATGAAATTAGCGAAATGTTGTTTAATTGTTCATGCGAGGATATAAGATGTTATATATAGTTACCATATGATCACCGTTGACAGGGCCGTAGCCAGCTTCCCCCCTCCCCCCGAAATTCTGCGAATTCCCAAATTTTCCGCCGGTTAACTGACAGTTGACACAATTAATTGATAATTATGTTGTGCCCCCACCCCCGGAGGAAATTTCTGGCTACGGCCCTGTCCGCGTTGATTAGAACATTTATCATTATCAATAAAAAGGACCCGCGGGTCATCGTCAGTTGTGAACCATTTATCCTCGTTCCACGTGAAAGAAAAAATTGAAAAAGAAAAAAGGGGGTAAAAAGAAAAGAAACGATAAAAGCAGGCATCCCGCAGAGGTCAAGGGAACCCAAACGCGACAATTTACCCGTACGTAATTTAAGCACATGTATTTGGGTAAATCACGCGCGACTCGTCTCGTGCAATTTCACGAAACGGCCCTTTGTGCCTCGAGAACCGGTCGCGCGTCCTTTCTCGTTCTCTCTCTCTCTCATTCTCGTTCGTTGGCTCGCCTCGCTCCCTTCCATTCCCTCTCGCTCTTACGCGCCGCGTTTTCTCTCTCGTATAGATTTCAGCGTATAACGGCTTAAGTGACACGACGCTTGCGAGTTGCTGCAAGCCGAATAGCGGCGGAGAACTTGGAAGTTACAGGTGCCCCTTTACCCTTCGTCTGGCTCTCGTCGGCATCCCCTCGCCTTTCCGTACCTCCTCCTCCTTCACGTCCTCCTCCGCAGCTTCTTCTTCGTCTTCTTTCCACATCTTTCTCTTCATCGGCAAATATTCGAGGCTTGTAGCGCGTTCCGAAAGTCAAATCAGCGATTCGGGGGCAATCTCGCAATCAGTTAAGCCGATAAACTTGAATCAGTGAAATTTCACGGATTTCTGAATCGACCATTCATGTTCCATTCAGTGACTTGTTTCTGGTTATGAGTAGCATCTTATTTAGGGATGGGGTATATTAGTGAAAATTCTTACTGATAAGTATCAGTAGCTTGAGGTTTTTTACTGATGAATATCAGTAAATATCAATAAGTTCCCCAACCATTCCTTCGGAGCAGCGTATTCAAAAATTCATTGATAAAGTATAGTACTACGTAAAAAGTCGGACAAGGAATGTAAAATAATGAAAATTGTGCATTAGTTGTACAGACTTTTGTAAATAGTGAAAGTGGGAGTTTGTATATATATATATAAATAGTTTGAAAAAAGGAGAAAAGACAGTCTAAAACCTGAGCAGTTTTTTTTTACAAGAGGACTTTTTCTGCATAAGGGAATGTAACATTTAATCGAAAAGATCATGAAGAACTTGTAATAAAGGGACACTCGAGTTCCCATAACCAAAATGTATAAATGATGTGCGAGAAGCTTGAAATGCCGACACGAAAAAGAACAATTATTATAAAAACTATTGTTTATTGTACTATAAAAATGTATATAATTGAAAAGAAATAAACACAGATTCAAAACTAATAAACTAAAAAACATAAAAAGTCATGTATGAATAATAAAAAAAATGGATATCAATAAATTCTTGGCTCCAGTGGAGAATAATACTTTTTTTTGTTTGTATTTGATAGACATGATTGCTTTATTTCTACATGAATTATCATGTGTACGCAAGTCTTGTTTAAAAAAAATTAAGGCTGGGAAAAACTATCGATTTTCTGACCATCCGTATTCATGATGAGTGGTAACCGTACTCCAGATAATTCAGATTTCTATGACCTGTCGACTCGTATGAAAACCACGTGTTTTTACATCCAAATATGCTCAGGAATTTCGCAGTCATTGAAATGACACTCTAATTTATAATCGTAAGCGTTTTTAACAAATATTTTTTTATGTTTTTTTATTGTAATGAGAGAGATTTTTGAATTAATAATTTGTTGATTTGTAAGACCCCTGATGAGGACCTAATTTGGATGGTCGAAATCTTGAGGAAAATAAAGTGAAAATATTAAGAGGATTCTGGCTCTGAGTGATCATTTCCTTATTGATTACGTTATTGATTACACTCTAAAAATTTAATTTTATTTTAACATGCAACAAAATCAAGGCACGACTGAAATTTGAACATTACCTCGAATTTAGTCTATGTTCACAAGTACTTTTAAGCAGACAAGTTTAAAATTAAAAATATTCATCATAATTTGACGAAATTATTCTTGATTCAAAACTTACTTGCTTAAAAATAAATTTGATCATAAACTATTGATGTATTCTAGATATAAATCGTATTTAGTAAAATATTTTTACATACCTTTTGAACAGAGAATTTCGTCATTCTATTATTTCTTCTTTCTTATAATATCAAATAGTAATATAAAACTTGATAATGCAGCTCTGTTTCAAAATGCCATTTCTTTTGCACGTCTGAAATGATGAAAAAAAATCATTTCCTATGATTATTCTGGGAATTTCCAGAAATATTGCATCAACTTGTGAATATCTCTTACAAAAATATAAGTCGTTATTTTTGAGCTGCGTCGCACTTAACAAATACGTCTACCAACCGGTCTTTAAGATAACAATAAATTTATTTGAGTTTGGAGGTAAGATTTTTTACTACAAATTAAACAAGGTAATACAAAAAGTGACGGGAATCTGATGTGATTTATCATTGCTCGTTTGTACTGCATTTGAAATGTAATATGACGAAGATGGCTTTTACATGTTGGTAATTTATGACTATCTGATTTTTCTGAATAATGACGTTGTTACACATAATTGTAAGTAGAAGAGAATTGTGAATCTAATATTGTATACCTGAGTAGAAAAAACGAAAGTATACATCAGTAACCTTAGTCTCCCAGAGTATACCAAAAGTTGATTAAAGTATATCAATCGATCTACCCAAGTATACTTATTGGCACAAATCAATAAGTATACTTGGGGAGATCGGTTGGTATATATACTCTTTTCGGCAAAATCAACTTTTAGTTGACTTTAGTATACTACAGGAGATTAAAGTATACTAAAGTATACTTTTGTTTTTTCTACTCGGGAATGTTTTGTAGTTCCTGATGAGGGCTGAATAGAGGCCGAAAGCTTGGAAAGAACATTTTTTTTGTTTTGTATTTATTCCCTTTGTGGATTCATTGGCTCCAAAAAATGATCGTTTTTGAAGATATGATATAATAAACAAGGTAATATCGGAATTTCAAATAGTTCCTTAATTTTGTCGCGTCTTTAAATAAGATTGTGCGTATCGTTGCGCTAGCCATTAATGCGATTGGCGACCATACAGTTTTCTCTATACGCCGGGCAATGAGAATTGAACGGAGGCGAAACAAAGAAAGCCAAGTGGGGGGGGGGGGGTATGATAGTGGTCGTGGAGAGTCCGCGAGTTCGCTCGTTGCCAGCGCGAGTGCGCGTGGCGTGAGTTTCATGGAGTTTGGTTGTTTTCACGTACAAGTGAGATGGCATCTTGACTCCTCGTCGTCGTAACGGAGCAAGCCCATGGCCGGCCCGGCCGCCGATCGATGTCGGCAACTTCCCCCGGTACTACTACGACCGAAGCCTCTCCCCCTTCGTTCCCCTCCCTCCCTTCCCCAGCCCTTCTTCCCCCCCCCTCGTCTCCCTTTGCCCCCCGTTGATCACTCACTTCGCCCTGGCATCCGTTTTCCCTGCACCACCTCCTGCGTCTCCTCCGCGATCGTTTTGTGTCCTAAACTCTCTCTCTATCCTGTATTATACTGCATGCTTGGATTGGCGGTGTATATATTACGCATAGCGATTTTTTCGAGACGTTTCAGGAATTCCCGAGACTTCCGCTGTTTTCGTCACATTCTGTCACGTCAATTAAGGCCCCCCAGGTCCCTTTAGTTAGGGTCGTTTCATCTGAAATGGTCAAGGTTATTCAGTTTGAGTCTTTTTGTGGCATCGCTATCGAAATTGATGAGATAGGTGTAGAGATGGGATATATCAGTAAAAATCTTTACTGATAACTATCAGTAGCTTCAGGTTTCTTATGGTATAACCACTGAAAGTTATGCTGTCATATGTAGGGAAGGGGGGGGGTGTCGGGGGTGGGGCAAAGCATATAAGAACCGGGAACTGACAGAATAACTTTTAGTGGTTTGACTATACTGATAAATATCAGTAAATATCAACAAGTTCCTTCAAAACTTGGTTGATGTTTTATGGTACTGAATAAACAGTCATGTATGTAAAAATCTCAAGATTGATTATTGCATCTAGAAATATCACTAACCATCAGTGACACCAAAACCTTACTGATATTTTTCCCATCTCTATAATAGAAATCTGTAAATTCAAGCATTTAATGATTCTACTGCACAGAAATAACGATTCCAGTACTACAGGAAACATGGAAAGTTGATGTAGAAAAAAAAAACTGATAACTATCACTTACACTGATGATTGGTTTTCAAAAATCACCGGACAATCGTCCACTGATCTGTCGTTGCGTCGCAAAGCTGATATGGGACAATTTTCTCGTTTTCCACTTAAAAAGGCGAAACCAAGCGTTCGCCAGCCGGACTGCATTCTTGCGGATAACCCCGCATGCACGGCATATGCGCGACTAGATCCACGCGGGCCTCTCAAGGTCAGCCAGCCCTCGTGTATTCCTTTTCATGAACACTCGAAGAAAACTTTTCTTTCCCCTCTCTACGTATCTTCTAACTTTATAAAGTATATATGTTTCTATGGAAAAGTATGAAGGGGATCCATAAGTTTTTTTTTCAGAACCCATAGGCTCGTGAGAAAAATGCGATCGAACTCTCGCGTTTACCCACTTTTTGCAAGTTATTTTTTTTTCTTTTGAGTAGAACTTTTATACGAGTCCATCGGATTTTAGCTGAATCGAATTAGACGATGCAAGAGGCGTAGTAGGTTTTGTGGGAGGGGGGGGGGGATCAATCCAGTTTAAAAAGGTCCGGGAGAAAAGAAAGGGCCCATTCCTTAAATCCGTTCGGCGGCTTCACAATTACTTGACCGGTTTCTTTCACGATTTAAGTACCTTCGTCTAATGCATTTGGGCCCTGGGAGCGCCCTGGAACCCCATCAACTCGTTCGGATACAGATTGATAATAAACCAGAATTTTCGAGTTGTTCGTTGTAAGGCCCTGGAAAATGTGTAACGTTCCACTCGTTTTATCGTAATGTAAACTTTGCTGATAATTACGAATGATTTCCGAATTTCAAATTTTCATATTACTTTGACTTGCTTCTTTTTCAATATTTCGCAACTTTTCTAATTCATGCTAACCATGTACTGACACCTGTTTTTGATAACAAATTAATTTTTTGGAAGTTGTACCTTTACACTAAGGTTTTCGAATTTTCCGTTTCAATTTATAAGGAGGGGGGGGGGAAGGGAATTATTTTATTTCACTTGTGAAACTTTTGCTCCTTTATTTTCTTGGCTCGTGTCTATGGTGGGGGAGGAAAAGTGTTAATCCCAAAATACACTACATGCGGAGGTGCGGGGGGGGGGGGGGGTTCGTGCCATGGATGGGTTGTAGAACCAAAGTTTAGTTTCTGTCGATGAGAGAGAGGGAGGGAGAAAGAGACGGAGATAGAACTTAACTGAGTTAACTTGGAAAGTTTCCGCTAAGTTTAAGTAGTCGCTTCTCCACCCGTTCCAACGCTCGTCTCGTCCTCTTACTCCCTCCTCGTTCACCGTCTCTTTCCCACTCGTTGAATTTCCGCACAAAGAAACAAAGACTAAAATTCCGCGATTCGAAATTACTCAACCCCGGATCCTCTGGCCATTATGTCCCCTTGGATAAATATTTATGAGATTCGCGGTCATGGCAATCTCTTGTCGCGGCCATTTTATATAAGTTCAATTTTTTTAGTTTATTTTGGAATCGCGAATTATGTGGGGTTTTCGGAAATTCGATTATGATTATGAATGTTTTTGAAAATTGCACAATATTGTTTAAGTGGGTAATGGATTTTGTTCTTGGTGCTAACATTATGAAAAATAATTTTTTAAGAATTTAATTATGATTAAAACATGTTATTAATTTTCTAATAATAGTAAAGCAGTTTACTGATTCTTAAAAATTTTGAAGAAAAATTGATGGTTACATTTGTTTTTTGAGCAACAGTTGACTTTAAAGAAAATTTGACTGATTTTATTTTCAATTCAATAAGTTGAAATATAAATTTTGAATTATATAATAATCATATTAAACGTAGAAAGTACTCGTGCATCTGCAATTTTTTTGTTTAGGATTTTTCGTAAACTCTTTTTCGATAGCGTTACGATACTGGATATCGATATTCAAAGTCATCAAGTATCGATGAAGGTGGCCGAGGGGTAAAGAGAAGCGAGATATGAAGCGGGGCCGACGGAGATGGCAAAAAGGGAGCCGAAGTCAAGGGAAAGCCGAGATCGGGGGGAGGGGCACAGGGGTAAATGTACCGAGGGGTGGGGGGTGATGCTATGGAGGAGGAAAGTTATCCAATTATTGTCTAACCCGGAAGCAACTTGGGAGAGAAGCCTCCGTTCGCCTCAACCGGGGACGAACACACCCCCCCCCCTCCCCCTTTCCCTCCGCCCGCGCACAATCGAGCCGCGATAAGTAAAGTTTGTTTCGAAACTTGGCACCGAAGCGAACTTGAGTTTTTTTTTTTTTTTTTTTTTTTTTTTTTTTTTTTTTTTTTTTTTTTTTTTTTTTTTTTTCTTTTTTTTTTCTTTTTTTTTTTTTTTTTTTTTTTTTT
>JAPYZL010089882.1:0-10656 GCA_030522825.1 Platygaster orseoliae
AGCTCTAGTAATTTGGTTTGCAAGGAAAGTACTCCTAGAGGATCGTGACTTCCACGAGTGAATTCGTGATAACCCTGAGTGACAATGGCCAACCTGAAAGTTTTTCATGCTTAATGACTCGAAATTTTTTTAGCGAAGTATGGAAAAAGTTGCCTTGGCATTTTTCTATTATTTCTTCGAATTACAATATTCTATATATAGAACATTTTAGTTTTACATGTTTTTATTTTAATTATTATTCATAATTTTATTATTATGTTATACGTATATAATTTTTTAATATTACATAATATATTATTTATATTATATATATTATTTATAGTTTAAATATTTATAAAAAATATAATTATTATATTTTTTATTTATATAGACTTAGAAATCAGTACATAATTACTCCAGAAGCGTAGGCAGAGAGGGGTTTTCAAAGTTTAAACTCCTACCAAAATTCGAGTAAAGTCAGTTATTATTTTATGTAAAAATGTAAAAAATTTATATAATAGAAAATATAATTAGTGAGAATATACAAAGAAAAATTTAAACAACATAAAAAATATAATATCATTAATATCATTTAATTTAATTTCAATAAATCATGAATAACAATAATCCTAGCTACAGATGAAATTCTTCGACAAAATTCTAATTATAAATGTTTGGTTAGAATAATGTAGGAAATACAAATTTGAAAAATTGTTTTAACCCGGTGATGAATAAAAAAAAAAGAAAATTTACGAAAATCTTGAAAGTCTGAAAAACTTTGAACTATAAGGCTTTGAATTATAAAAATTTAGACAGAAATGATTAAAAAAACAAAAAAGTATTTCAAAATATAAAGAAAATCTAGAGAAATATTAAAAATCAAGATTAATACTAGAAACATATAAGAATGCTTTAAAACGTGTAAAATCTTATAAAAAGTACAAAAATATAAATAATTTTTAAAATATTCAAAATCTACGTAGATATAATTTTCCCAATTATCTTCAAAAATACTGGAAATTTTTTTAAGTTTGAATTCTAGAGCATCTCATTCTCGAAATTTATAAAGCAATCTACAAATAAATTAGAAATATACTCAAAAACTATGCAGAGATAATTTTCTCGAAAATCAATAAAACTTTGCATCTAGAACATATCATTGTAGAAATTTATATGAAAAATTATAAAAATATCAGAAAATTCTCTAAATTATAAGAATCAATATAAATAATAAAATATCCAATATTTAATTATTGATAAGTTATAATTATATGACATCGATTTTGTTTTATTATCAACTTGATAACTTTTAAAAAAAAATCTGTCGAAAAATTAATTAAACAGAACAATTATTAAAATGATGGAAAGTTTAGATTATTATCATATTCACTGATTATATTCAATTTTGATTGTATATGAAAAATTTTATTATATGAAAAAAAAAAATTTTTTTAAGAAAATGATCAAATGAATAAATTATATGATTTTAAATGAAAAACCATAAGAATATCAGAAAATTTTTTGAATTATACGAATAATTTTAAATATTATTAAATCCAATATTTATTCAATGATAATAAGTTATAATTATATCACATCGATTTTGTTTTATTATCAATTTAATAACTTTTTTAAAAAAATCTGCAGAAAAATGAATGAACTAAAACAATCATTAAAATTATACGAAGTTCAGATTATTATCATATCAATTATATTATTTATATTAATTATATATTATATATTATATATTAATTATATATTCAATTTTAAATTAAAAACATAGTATGCATTATTCAATGAAAATTACTTTTGACTATAATAATAATTTTTTCTTCCTATCATCTTTGTTATTATTGTTACAAATTTATTATTTAATCGAAAATATATTTTTTTGGTATTTTCATTTAACGTAGAAAAAATGGCTTAAACAATTTTTTCCATCCTTGAAATCCTATATTTTTCACTCAAGTGTTCTTCAGATTTTTGGTCACTGTTTCCTAGATAATTTTTCAATTTAAAGTAATTCCTTTTATTATAAAAAAACTCACCTTAGTGGCTCTTTCAACTGCTTTTTGGAATCATTTATTAGTGTTCTACCACAGTTTTCATCGATGATGCACTCAATGTCTGCAAACAAAAATTATTTTTTTCTTAACAAATAAATATAATTTTTAATTTGAAACTTGTCATTGAACTGTAAATATTAATAAAAACGTAATATTATTCAAAAAAATCTTAAAAACTCGACCACTTTCGTCGTGAAATTTCCAAAAACCAACTCACCCAAAATGAATCCCATTCCAGTGTCCACATTAGTATTTATAACAGTGGAAGAAGGCAAAAGTGATTTTAGAGGTTCCAAAACAGCTTTCACAAGCTTGTTTTTTTCTTTTGTGCTTGCCAATGTTTTCGAGAAAATCTCAGAATTTTCCTCCAGCAATGGACCTGCAATAACAATTTGAAAAAATTTAATTTCATAAAAACCATGAGTTCAAAAATGCACAGAAAAAACTTTTCTCACCTTTATAATCATCTTTCAACTCCAACATAGCTATCGAGTTGATATTCATCAACTTGAGTGCTTTCGGTATTGGTATTTCTGGTTCTGGAATCAAGGATAAATTCCAACATATTTTTATGCTAAATCAATCAAACGCGATTGTGTAAATTTCGTACCCATGAGCAATGAAATGAAAGATGGATCCAGTACCGATGAAATGTGCTCGTGTGTTGCTTTGTTTAAAACAACCAACGACCAAACGATATCCAACCAATCTTCTACGACTACCATATCATGTTTCTTCAATTGTAGTAAATGTTCCTAGAAAAAGGTATAAAAAAAAAAGCAAAAAGCAGAATTTTCCAGTTATTCTAATTCCCTAAATAATACACGTAAAAGTAATTATTTTTCACCTTGAACAGAACTTCGGCATTTTGTGGGATGTACCCCAAAGTAGCCAAAGTCAATGCCAAAGCTGCCGTGTCTTGAGGCCTCATTTGTGACCAATTTTTCACTGCCCATGTCGACAAAGTGTCTAATAATGCTGCGTGTTTGTACCACAACATGCCAAGCGAAGTTAAAATAGAACCAATAATAGAAGCTTTTGTGGTAATTGGCACTGTTTGCAACAAATTATTGCAAATTTTGTTCATCAACACCTGCGAAATTCAAAACAGTGAATTGAGAAATTGAAATTTTGAATTGTATGTTTATTTATATTTTAAAATTGATCATTACAATTCCTTATTTGATTGCATAGACATATTATTCGATATATTTTATGAATATCATATTTGTAATTCTGAATCTAACCTCATGAGGAAAATTCAGAACTGCCATGCAATACAAAACGTCCGCAGTTTGCTTGACATTCAATTCTGTTTTGGAGTTAATAATTTTCTCCGAAATGTTGTTGAGCTCTGATACATTTCGATATCTCTTTTTGGACAGTATTACCAACAACTGCAAAAAAAGGGAAACAAATGAACTTAATTAAATTTAAATTTTGGAGTCCAGCATTTTTTAAAATTATTTCTCAAAACTATTCAACAGAAATTCGAAAAAAAGTGGATGTTACAAAAAATGCAAAAAACAAAACCTGCGATTTGGATTTTTTTTTTAATTTTTAAAGTAGAAATTTTTGTCGTTCCAGAAAAATTTAAATACAATAAAAATATTTAACTTCCAACCATTAACATTTTTATTGTATAACAATGCGAAATATGACGTAGTAAAAAATACAAAATTATAACTGTAGAATTAAAAAGATTAAATAGCTGCAACTTTCAAACTTGGATATAATTAAATTTTGCAACATTTTAATTTGATAACTAAATCTTTGAGGAAAAAAGTAGATACTAATAAAGAATTTCTTTTTTTAAACAAGAAAAAAATTAAAAAGTAGCACGTCAACGTCAAGTATATTAAAATATTACATATATTGATGATAATTAATGAACGATACCTACAAAAAATAATTATAAACATTACATGAAATATGTTATGATATTGTGAATTTTGCGGAGTTGATTTTTTATTATATTTGAATATTTAAAATATTCAAAGCACAAAATACCAACAAGAAAGTTCTTCCCAATTTTTTCAATCAACAGAAAATTCGAAAAAAATCAATTCTTCAAGTGAATATTACAAAAAATGCCAAGAACAAAACATGCAATTTGAATTTTTTTTTTTTATTTTTAAAGTAGAAATTTTTGTCGTTCCAGAAAAATTTCAATACATTAAAAATATTTAACTTTCAACCATTGACATTTTTATTGTATAATAATGTGAAATGTTACATAGTAAAAAATATAAAATAATAACTGTGGAATTAGAAAGACTGAAAAACTTCAACTTTCAAATTTCGATATAATTAAACTTTGCAACAATTTATTTTGATAAATAAATTTTTGAGGAAAAAAATAGATACTAATCAACAATTTCCTTTTTTAAATGAGAAAAAAATTAATAAGTAGCACGTCAATGTCAGGTATACCAAAATATTACATGTATTGATAATAATTAATGAATGATACTTATAACCAATAATTATAAACATTATATGAAATATATTGTGACATCATGAATTTTGTGGAGCTGATTTTTTATTTTATTTGAATATTTGAAATATTCCAAGACTGAAAAACCAACAAGAAAGTTCACCCAAAATTTTTCAATCAACAGAAAATTTAAAAAAACTCAACTCTTTAAGTGAAAATTAAAAAAAATTAAAGAAGCAAAACCTGCAATTTGAATGATTTTATTTTACTCTTAAGGTAGAAATTTTTGTTGTTCCAGAAAAATGTGAATACATTAAAAATATTTAACTTCAAATTATTGAGATTTTTATTGTATAATAATGCGAAATATGACGTAATAAAGAATACAAAATTATAACTGTGGAATTAAAAAGATTAAATAGCTTCAACTTTCAAACTTGGATATAATTAAATCTTGCAACAATTTATTTTGATAAAAAAATTTTTGAGGAAAAAAGTAGATATTAATTCACAATTTACTTTTTTAAACGAGAAAAAAGTAAATAAATAACATGTCAACGTCAATTAAACTAAAATATTACATGTATTGAGAATAATTATTCAATGATACCTATAAACAATAATTGTAAACATTATATGAAATATTTTGTGATATTGTAAATTTAGTGGAGTTGATTTTGTATTTTATTTGAATATTTGAAATATACTAAAACTGAAATACCAACAAGAAAGTTCTCCTAAAATTTTTCAATAAACAGAAAATTTGAAAAACCTCAACTCCTTAAGTGAATATTACAAAAAATTCAGAAAACAAAACCTGAAATTTGGATTTTTTTTAAATTTCTAAAGTAGAAATTTTTGTCGTTCCAGAAAAATTTAAATACATTAAAAATGTTAAACTTTCAACCATTGACATTTTTATTGTATAATAATGCGAAATGTCATGTAGTAAAAAATACAAAATAATAACTGTGGAATTAGAAAGATTAAATAGCTTCAACTTTAAGACTTGGATATAATTAAATTTTGCAACAATTTATTTTGATACCTAATTTTTGAAGAAAAAAGTAGATACTAATCAACAATTTCCTTTTTTAAGAAAAAAGTTAATGAATACCACGTCAACATCAAGTATATTAAAATATTACATATATTGATAAGTAATGAACGATACCTACAAATAATAATTCTAAACATTATATGAAATATATTGTGTCATTGTGAATTTTGTGGAGTTGATTTTTTATTTTATTTGAATATTTTAAATATTCCAAGGCAGAAATATGTTATTTTGAAAAACCCTTTTCAAAAAAATTTTTTTTGTATGCATTCCTGACTTACCGTAATGAGCTGGTCCATACTTTCATTTTTGTGGCCCGAGAAATTCAGGGAGTTCGCAGCATCGTAGAGTGACTCCGAATTTGGAGAAAAATCCTTGTTTTTTGAAAAGGTCATGCCATCTAAAAGCTTCAAAAATCTCGGGTCATTAATGAATTGAGTCAGCTCGATTTCTCCATTCTTCGCCCAAGTCATCAGAATCTTGAAAGTTTTCAACGTCTTGTGCTCTAACCCCGGAGACTTTTGCACCTCGTCGAGCAAAAAGTTGACTAGGTCCACGTGCGATTTTCCATCCAAATTTTTATTTTTATTTTTATTTTCCGCTTTCGGTTCGTACGGTTTTTTCAATTCTTCAACATTATTGAGATTTTGAAAAGCCGCCTTCACCAAGTTTTGTTGGTCTTTGGCTTTTACTCTTGATACTACAGGCTGAAATTTTAGTTTCAAAAAGGGCATAAATTATGAAATAAGGAAAAACAATCTCTGAAATGTAATTTTCGAAATGCATGTTGATTGTAATATAAGACAAATTAATCGGTTCCTGATATTTTTTTTTGTAATTATTCAATTTTTGGTTTTAATATTATAAAATTTCAGGCTAAACATAATTACAAAATATTGGTGAAACTCATGAATATAATTTTATCATTTCTCAGGATAAATATATGTGAAAAAATGAAAGTTGAAAATTTTTCAAACTTTAAATTTGGATTGGTTCGAACTGATTGCTATTTCGTGGATTCACTATTTAAATTAGTTCCTTTTATGAACTGCTAATTTAATGGATTTCAGATAATAAATAAATAAATTGACATTCAAGCTAAGGTATTAGATAATTTTTATTCATGAATTACTTATAAAATTTAAAAAACTATTTTAATGCATAATATGAAAATTTACGATTTTAATAATTACAAGAGTAAAAATTGTGTTTTTATTTCCTGTGAAATCCCATTGAAAGTTAATAAAACATCTTTTCAGAAAAAACTTGTGTGCAAATAAAATAAAATAAAATAAAATAAAATAAAATAAGCAGGTTTTAAGCTAAAAATAAACGATGTTGGCAAGTATTTATTGTTTGTAAGAGATGAACATTGAAATTCAAATTGGATAGAAGGGAATTCAAGAATTTAATTTAACGACCGATTCAAAATTTGAAATCGATTTAGGAAGTAGATTAAAATTAAATGTTACATTTTTATTTAAATACCTACAAACTGAATTATTGATATAAATAAATTATTAATTGATTGGTAGCTTTATTTAATTATTTTCAAAAACTACAATTGAGTTGATTTTTGATAATATCTTATTTTAAATTATTACTCAGTAAGATATGAATTCACATAATTGTTATTTATAAATTATTGAATAAATCCGAAATTGATAAATTTGGAAAAAACTGATGTACAAAAAATCCATTATGAAACATTAGAATTTATTTTTAAAATTATCTAACAAACAAATATTTAATTTATCATTTGAAATAATAAAATCATAATTTCAGAAACTAAATTTTCATATTGAATCGTGTAATCAGAATGAACAAACATTTTATTATAAAATCATGATTTTTTTTTTTTTAAATTTGATTATGAATGAATCGAAAGATTAATTCTTGCACTACAAACTCAAAATAAATTTTAAAAACTCAAAAATAAATTATTATTTAGCCAAATATGAATTCACATAATTGTTATTTGTATATTATTCAAAAAATTAAAAACTGATAAATTTGGAAAAAACTGATGTATAAAAAATCCATTATGAAGCATCACAATTTATTTTTAAAAAAATCTAACTAACAAATATTTAATTAATCATTTGAAATAATAAAATCATGATTTCGGAAGCTAAATTTTCATATTAAATCGTGTAATCAGAATGAACAAACATTTTATTATAAAATCATGATTTTTTTTTTTTTAATTTAATTATGAATGAATCGAAAGATTAATTTTTGCACTGAAAACTGAAAATACATTATTTTTTAGACATATGAATTCACATAATTGTTATTTGTGTATTATTAAATAAGTTTAAAACTGATAAATTTGGAATAAACTGATGTACAAAAAATCTACTATGAAATATTAGAATTTGTTTTTGAAAAAATCCAACTAACGAATATCTATCAATTATAATTAAATTGAATGTAATTTAATTATAATCATAATTAATGATTTTAAATAATAAAATCACTATTTCGGAAACTCAATTTTCATATTGAATCGTGTATGCAGAACTAATATTTTTTTCTATATAAATTACACAATCATGATTTTTTTTTCACAAAAATTTTAAACTGTATCTCTGGAATTTCTAAAAATTATAAATGAATCGAAAAATCAATTTTTGCACTCAAAAGCCATAAAAAACCTAAACATCCAAAAAAATGTTTGCTTGAAGTATCCCAGAAGATGAATAAATTGGAACTACTTTGAATAAGTAATTTATTGATAAATGAATAAAATGTACCTGTTTCTTCTCGAGGGCAGGTTTTGAGCTCAAAACAAACGATGTTGAAAATTGCTGAGAGCTCAACAAACTGTTCAAACGAGCTTGTCCAAATCGAGCTGCTGAATTGGACATAATTCCGAAAAACTGCAGCATAGCTATTAAAATTCCAAGTATTTCAAAAAACAATTGCGATAATTCTTTGCATCAGGAATCTGATTCGTCAAATCTTCAACTTGAGCGGAAAACCGGAAAAAATTCACTCGAAATGACTTGAGAAAGTCAAAAAATAATCCTTCAAGGTTACAAACTCTTGATCACGCCTTTAAAAAGACGTGCATTTATTTACACTTTGTTTTATTTGATTATTTACTTTATGATTAGACACCATTAACGTGTTTATAAAAATTTAAGTTTTGAAAGTGAGTTAAATAACACGAGATGTTGGGTTATGTTTTTTGACATGTATACATGTTTTCTATCACAATAAATCACATCATCACAATATGTCTAGTGTGTATGCATGTGTATGTGTGTGTAAAAAAGTCGGTTGTTACACCTGTGGTTTTAAATTTGAACCTTAACGGTAAAAAAAAGTATTTCCTTTAAATATGTTTTAATTAACAAAAAATGGTCTTTCTTTTATAAAAAAAAAACATACGTAAATAACTCTTTATTTTCTTTCAATTCGTCGCCTTTTTTCCATATTCTTCGATACGAGGATATGAAATATGAATGAAAAAAAACGAGTTGAAAGAAAATCAATATTTTTTTACAGTGACTCTTTTGCAAATTCAACGACATATTGGCTTTTTTTACGTGGGAAAAGGAACTATATTTTATAAATAGAAATACGTTACAGAAAAAAAAATTATTTAATAACTTAAAAACAATTCATTTTTGAAGGTCACACAGAGTAATTTTTTACATGAAGGTGTTATTTAAATAAAAGAAACATTCGATATTAAGAATATAATATCATTATTACACGTGTTTCTAAAAAATCACGATAATTCCAAAATAAATCTCTTTCAAAAAATGGTTTGTGCGATTGAGACACTTGCTTCCTTTAAATTAAATTCTGTGTAAAATTGCATTAAAAATGCACCTCCAAGCAACCATGTTTTTCCTGAATCGTAACTTCTGAATGGCGTAAAACAAGCTTCAACGCCTTGAAACGTCATCTGTAAAAAGTTCAATATTGTATTATTTTCAATAATGAAGATAATAATTTTAAAATTCTCGAATACTGGAAATTTCATTACGAACTCTTTGCACGTAATATTTGGATTGGATGGTGAAGTTTCGTCCTGATAATACTATTTCGATATCCGGCAGTTTTGCATATTCTCTACAGTTCACCTGAGGAATCAATTATCATTTTGAGCAATAGTCACTAGACCATAATTTCACGGATATAATTGCAATTTCTAGATTTATTCACGATATTAAATTTTTAACAACAAATATTCTCATAATCAAGCTATTTCATCTCAAATCGACCAGATAACTCATTATCAGATTAGGTCTTTTTTTTTGCTTGAAACATTTTTTATAGCTTCTTCATGAAAATCAATGAGACATGTATTTATTCTTTTTTCTCAAATTTCGGTTATTCTTCGGTTGAAGATCAAGAAAATTGGTGTTTTATTTGACAAATAATACGGAACAGGTTTGATGTCGTTAAATTATGTGTATGGGAAATCAGAATTCTTACCGAGTCAGCTGATAATAAAAGGATCATGTTTACAGAATTTTCACAATAATTCGTATTTGAGAAAAAATGTGGTGTAGCCACCTAGCGAGCACAAGCGTACTAACCAATTTGCACTTTAGTACGCAGTGCGCGAGAATTTAGAATAATTCAAGAAAAAAATTGGCGTAGCCACCTAACGAATACGAGCGTACTGTTGTACGAGAATTTAGAATGATAATCCATTTCTCATAAACATAAATTGATTTCCATCGACATTCATCAATGGCAATTTATCCCTCCCTTCCCTTTACTAATTTCAAGTTTATATTTTTACCATAAAAAGACCTTGTATGCCAGTATTGTAAGCATGTAACAAATCGTTGATTCGGTTACTTTCATCGCTTGGCCCTTTTATACCATTTCCACTAGTATCAAATAATCCGGTCGATCCTTCTCCGAAAACATGAGATTTGTCATGTGCAACAACAACAATTCTATTTAATGAAATGCAGAGATTAAAAAACTTTTATTCCTTAAGATTTTTTAGAAAAACCGAATTTCACAATTATACGTGAAGTTTATCAGTAATTGAAGGGTCGGTGGTCAAAAGATGATAACTGACATTTGACAAATTTTACAGGGTAACGAAATCGTCTCCGCATTTTGTTAATTATAAATATTTT
>JAPYZL010089900.1:0-14304 GCA_030522825.1 Platygaster orseoliae
GACAGCTCCATTGCCGAAAAGCGTTTTGTTAAATGCCTCGATATAATAAGTATTCAAAATCGGTTGGTTTCGGGAAGTACGGCTGATAAAATTAACTTGAATATAAGGAAGTTATACAATCGAGTGAAAATTGTAATGCTTTCAAAAATTACAGCCGCAAAGACTGCCGGCTTGACCTTTTTTGGATAAATAAGATTTTAAAATCTGAAAAATATGATTCTTTATCAGAATTTGTCAAAATCATTTTCATTTTTTCACATGGGAATGCTTCTCTTGAGCGGGGAATTTCAATACACGATGATTGCACAGTTGAAAACCTGAAGGAAGAAAGTCTAATTTCTCAGCAGATTGTATATGACAAAGTCAAAATTTGTGGTGGTGTGAGTAAAGTTGAGATCACCAAAAAACTGATTCAGTTAGCTCGTGGTGCTTACCATGTGTACGTCGAGTCCAAAAATTCGAAAATTATTGGTCAAAAAAAGAAGAAAATGATAAAGAGACGAAAAAAAGGAGAAAAGAGGAAATAAAAGAACTTGCGTGCAAAAAAAAGAAAATAATGTTGGAAGCTATCAAAAAAGTTGAAAGTGTGCAAAAAATGATAGATAATTTGAAAGAAGTTCGTTAAAATAGTTATTTTCGTAATCGGGAGCTAGAGCCAATTTTTGCGAAGCCGTACGTTTTTGTCCGAGCCGAAAGCGAGGGACAAAGTAGGTGAAGCCAAAATTGGCGATAGCTCACGATTGCGAACAATATTTTTCATCAAAATAGCCTCAAAGTCACGTCAAAATGTCCGGTTTGAGGTTAGAGTGATGAAAATTTTTTTTTATTTTTACAGAAGGTAGTGACCAAGTAAAAAAATATAGGTACTTGATATTTGTATTGTATACGAGTTGCAATAAATAAATGTAACACTATGTAGTTTAAATTGCTTAAACTTTTTTGAAGTTATGAATACAAAGGACAAACCGGGAAACAATGTGAAAATATCGGGAAAAAACCGGGAATTTGATATCGCCTGATCGCTACACACCCTGTATATAGATTTCTGTAATTCAGTGCTCAAGGGCCCAAAGTTTTTTTGATTTTTAGAATTTCGGTAGATTATATTTTTTTTAATCGGTCTGTAGGTTGTAAAAATTTTTCAAATTTTTATTCTAGCTAAACATTGATAATAAGAATTTCATTGAAAAAAATTCTCCTAAAGTAAGAATTATTGATATCTGGATAAATTTAACAGGTTAGGTTCGTTAGCTAGACGAAATTGCGTTCAGTTCGCACAGTTCCTCACAACCGCCATTTTGGCTGTGGCGCGAACAATTCAAATGGCTCTTGCAAAATCAGATGCTTTCAAATACTAATGTTAAAAACGTCAATATGTTCCAATATGCTCTTAAAAGGTGGAAATATGTCTAACACTTGAATAACTTAATTTTCCGTGTTGAACGTTAATGAAAAATTTTTATAAAATAAATATTTCATCAGAAAACTATGTTACCTTTTTATTTGAATTTTTTTATACATGAAATTTTTTTAAATATGTACATAATAAATGAAAATGATGTATTTAACATAAATAAGTATATATTTATTTTAATTGGAAGGAACCGAGAAAAAGCTACGCAAGAACATACCCTGTTGAATGTATCCTGATTGTTATTTTCGATTCAGCAAAACTATTGTTCAATGACTCTTTAATATTTGTGAATAATTACAAGTGATTCTTCAAAAACATACATTTCACAAGTGTGACGTGACGTTTGCGGAGAGAGCCTGAATGTTTATGACTAAGTATGACATAGGGAGGGGTCAAAAATGGCTAAAAAGTGTGTGACGTAATATGTGCATGACCTCTTTTTGAAATTTTCGCAAAGAAATCATTTTGAGAATTTCTATGGGATTTAATTTATTAATTTAATGATCGAGTGTTGATGCAATGTATATTTTATTATTTGAATGTGCAATTCTTATACATATATTATACATTGTATGTCTTGGAAATTTACAGCAGCATCACTACGCCCAGCAATGCGCGCAAGCGAGCGAAAAGGCCGAGGCGATGTTGAATAGCGGTGTCGGGGACGCAGTCTTGAATGGCCCAAGAGCTGCGAACCTCGCCGTCAAAATGCAGGCCAAATCAAGGGACAATCGAGAAGCGAGGAGCAACCAGCGCCGATTGTACACTGCCTACGGAGAAGTCGACAGCGACCTCCTCAAGTTCAACCAATTGAAGGTACCAGATTAGATCCAGAAATCAGTAGCAAGAATGGAATCCTTATTGAATTTCGAAAGCGACATGATCATGTAGTATTTTTGTTGACCTTGGTGACGTTTTGTAAATGTATTTGTATTTTTTGCAGTTCCGTAAGAAGCAACTGAGGTTCGCTAAATCGAAAATCCACGATTGGGGTCTTTTCCCGATGGAGCCCATCGCGGCGGACGAAATGGTGATCGAGTACGTTGGTCAAATGATAAGGCCCGTCGTCGCGGACTTGAGGGAGACAAAATACGAAGCTACTGGAATTGGCAGTTCGTATCTTTTCCGCATTGACGTAGATGGAATCATTGACGCCACCAAATGCGGCAACCTCGCGAGGTTCATCAACCACAGTTGCAATGTGAGTAGTAATTACATTAAAATTGTCCTGATTTTTTCTTTCTTTTTTCATTTTAAATTAAAATCTGAGAAACTTGAAAGTTAAAAGTCAGTCATTCTTCTGTATTTGTTTCAACAACTCAACATCAGAATTCTCAAGAATCAAAATGATGGTGAAATTTATCAGGCATATGATTTTGAAAAGAATAAAGTCAATTGTTATTTTTTTGAAATTCTAGCCAAATTGCACTGCAAAAGTGATAACGATCGAGTCGCAAAAGAAAATCGTCATCTACAGCAAACAACCGATCGGAGTAAACGAGGAAATAACGTACGACTACAAATTCCCGTTAGAAGAAGACAAAATTGTCTGTCTCTGCGGGGCGCCACAGTGCCGTGGAACCCTCAACTAAAATGTTGAGCAAGACTTGCTGCAATTGAGCCGACGAAATTCAATAATTGCTTCGCAACTATTTTTTATTTCCCTCGTTCGTACTCGATCGCAACTTTTGCCGTTGCGAATTATTGACAAAATTGGTCGATTTTCGTCAAGAATAACAAAGAAAAGTATATCTTATTCCGGTGTAGTGTAAACCTAGAAAATGGTCAAAAACACTGTTATCAGGTGATCCACTTTCTACGATATTTTATGAAAATTACTATCAATTTTCCGATTTTTTAAATACTTTTTTTTGCATTATTTATGGGTTTCAGAAATGAAAATTCACTATTGCGAAAGTATTATACAGTTGTTATTGATCATTCGCAATTTTTTAGTTCATTTTCAGAGTTTAACGTTGATATTTTTCAACAGGTTTTGATTCTTAAATATAAGAGCGAATGATTTCTACATTTGCGAAAATTATTTATTCGTTTTTCGATACTCGATGTTTTTAAAATACTTGTTTAATTGCTGCTGTTTTTAGCTTTCTTGAGTAATCAGTTAAAAATTCACAATTTTCTTATGTGATCAAGTTTTGGATTACAAGAGAAAATACATTTTATATGAATCTAATGTAATATGATTCAAAACTTCAATTTTCGAAATTAGTCAAATTTTGAAAATTTCAAAAATAAATTGAACCCTCTTATAATCATCAAATTTTCTCAAGTCCTTTCTCTTTATAATATAAGCAAATCATGTATGAGGAATCAATCATTTATAGTGTACACATGCACGATCTAATAGCATGTAAAAAAACACAAAAATATCCGAATTCAAGTTTTGCATGATACAACTCGATCAATTTTGTCGAAAGAATATGTTTTTACTCAATATCAATTTGTGAGCGAGTTATTATTTTTCGTCATCTTAATTGATCCCATTTCTTGTGTGTAACTCATATTTTTGTAAATAAAGATATCAATAAACGTTTTATAAAAAGATACTAGACACAATAATTCCTTGGCACCCTTTAATTATCGTAGTTTGAAAATATAATTTTAACTTCGGTTAGGAAATCAAACAAACAACAGATGTTCCATTCTTTTTTTTTTATTTGTAAAATGTTGGTATAATTAAAAAATTTCATGATTTTAACTTAAAAACTTGGTGTTATTAACAGTTTTTAAACATTTTTGTATAAAAGGAATCACATTCCATTTGAGCAGTAACCGAAACCAGGCTTAAACTTATATGCATCATGGCCTCATATGCATGAGTTCTGGCATTGAACGCTTTACAATGGGCACGTTCACAGTCTGTGATGCGTCGGATGAAGGCAAGCTTTGGTGAGCACACTTGGTCCTGTGCGAAAGCCAATGAGCTTGCTGGCAAGTAACATTGCAATAAGCGGTGTTCCAGCAACAATAATAATAAGCCTCGTTTCTGCATATTATGCACCACGTTTTTTGTTTCACATCCCTTAATTCGTTCCTCAGTTCCAGCAAGTCCAATTGATGCTCGCAGTCCAAAGCGGCTCGCTGCTGACTCAATGAGTCTTCTACAACGAAAATCCCAGAAACATTAAAATATTAGAAGTCAGGAACCCACTGATTGGTGAATTTAATATATTACAAAATGGCCGCACCAATGAGAAAAGATCGCGGGAAAAGCTACGTGGATTTGAATTATAAACAATAAAAAAATTATAGGGCTTACTGTAGATCCTTTCAAAGTCATCGTGCTCAACTTTATGGAGCCAGCGCATTCTTTCGATAGTTTTGTGAGTGGAGGGCTCGCCTGTTTCCAAGATGCTATCATCTTCTTCCAGGGCTTCCTTCACGGAATTGGCAATGATTGGTCCAATCTGGGCCAAGATTTTCTCGCTAACCTTCTCCCCGACCATGCTCGGCTTAGAGGCCACGTTCGCCGCGTCTTTAGCGTTATTCACCGGAATGATTTTATTCTTTGGCGTCGACGTCACCATCTGGTGGCTCTTTGGTGATGTTCCATTCGACAGACTCTCGTCAATCGCATTGCCTGAGCTTTTTTCTCCTAGTTTCGGACTTGGGTCACTCCCCATCTTGTCCGAACCTGGTTTTGGCTTGCTCTGTAGTACCTGCTGTCGCAGCTGCAGTGAATCTTTTGCAGAACGTGTCTTAGGTATTGCTGCAACAGTCAGAAAACTGCTCTTTATAGACATTTCTTTTAAAACTATTTAGAATATAATTTGTCTACTAATAATAGTTTTTAGTTAAAGTTTTTAGTGCTTTTCAAAACAAAAGTTTTACCTATCACACAACATAAAAACAAGTCTTCGTTTTAAAATAATGTGCAATTTAAAATGAATAACAATTAAAATGATAAATAAAATCAGCATAAATCACTTCGAATAGTAAGTTTTGAGGTTCGGGAAAGGAGAAACATTTTTTTTATCCCTGGAGATAAAATACTATTTTTTGGGATTATTAATAACGATGACAATTCTTCTAATATTTTGGGAATAGAAAAAAATTGAAACTAATGGGGCGTCTTTCTCAAATCGTTCTTTTATAACAAAAGATTACAATCTAACAGTATTTATAAAAAAAACATGACTTTTTTTTGGTTATGAAGACATGCTTGGAAATGAGCAACAACAAAAAAAGATGAATTTCAGTATTCTGCAAAGTAGAGCGGCCAAATGAGTTTTAAAAAAGAAATAATAAAAGTCCAAGTGTTCAAAAACACTGTGTAAATAAATACCGTTACGAGAATCTAAGTAAAAAATTCGATGTAATATGTACAAAATGTACTTGATAATAAAGTTGTGACGTCACAATACCTATTTACACACACCTTCTACCAACACTGTCATCCCTCTCCCTCCCATTTTTCCCCTCTCACTTCTTTGGCGGGCCTGCGTAGATACTTTGAAATAATTTTCTTCTTCAATTAGTAATTAATTATTGGAAGAAGTCCCATAGATAAAATAAATTTGGAGGAATTCGAGACTTCAAAATAATCGATTTATCAATTTTTTTGACCTGACCTAATGTTAAAACTTTTTTGTTAAAACGTATGAATTCTCGAATTTCTACATAAGTTGATGAAAAATTTTATACAAGTTTCGAAAACTAAAGCGGAAATTCGAAAATTTATACGTTTCAACTTCAACTCCCTCAATGAACTTATTTTTAAACCTAGCAAAACTTGAACCATCGCAGAACGATCATTTTGCAATCGTTTTGCCATCGTCTCGCGATCGCTTCATTTTTCAGCAAACCCGCGCGTTCTCTAATGTGTTTTTGTATATCTACGAGCATATTATGCGTCAGATGTGACGTACAAATTAATTATGGATTTTTTTTGCGATGAATAAACAATTTCATGAACAGGATATTCTACGATTTTCATAATGTCGGTAGTCAGTAATGTCGGAATACGGTGTTCATAAAATGATTCATTCGTTGCAAAAAAATCTATTATCGATCCATACGTCACAACTGACGTATAATATGCTCGTAGATATACAAAAACACATTAAGGAACCCACGGATTCGCTGAAAAATGAAGCGATCGCGTGTCAATCGCAAAACGATTGCAGTTCGATCGCTTAGTAATCGTTCCGCGATCGTCGTAATTTTGCTAGGGATCCCGATATTTTGTAGGATGATGTGGCAATGATGGGTCAAAAATAGAAAATTACACCAAGAAAAGTATTCACAAAGAGCGAACTATTACTCACTTTTTCCAAAAAAACTACTCGTTGAAAAGCACGATGAAATTTCGTGAGTGATGTTAAGCTCTTCGAGTACTCTAACGCACTGAACTAACAGCTGACTGCTATACACACATACAACGTACCAACGCTACGATTCTAAGATTCTACCACTTCCACTACGCCTCCCACTCTCGGAGCGTCCTTTATCTTTGATTTATTACAATTCATTTACATTAATAGTAAATTTATAGCGTCATAATCAGACCGTTTCACGGTATGAAAACGCTATTTTCGTATTGTAAAATGTACATTACTCGGACGTAATAATAGTTTACTTGTTAATTTTCGAAAGTTGACATGTATTTTATTTTTTCTCGATTTTTTTTACGAAAACAGGCCATTTATGGAGTATATGTATATATTTATATTAATATTTATATTAATATAAATATTAATTTTTTGCGTCGAAAATTGGCGTTTCACAGGCAAATGACGCAACACACGCAGTGAATTTTTGAAGTGACGGCGAGAATTCCGCCATTGTTTTCGCATGAGTTTTCGTTTCGGATCAGTTTTCACGTCATCGTATTACAAGAAAATGTCATGTAATAAGAACTTAACATGGAATTCAACTGTAATAGTGAGTATCTTTCGAGAAAATTCTGCGAAAGTGCTTTAGTAAAACTACCATTCGTCATTGCCTGGGAAGCAGCAATTTTCGAGGAAAAAAAATTGACCCGAAATGGTCAATTCTTGGAAAAATTCGGGAAAAAATCATTTTCCTATTTGTTTGATTATCATTATATTTAATATTACTATATTGCTAGTTGAGGGAGTAGAAGTCCACAACATTAGAAGACAGAATATAACTTTATCTTTCTCTCTCGCAGGAAGAGGTAAGTCGGGGAGTAGGTTCTGAGTGGGGTTGTCTGTGTGTCACACACTTGTCACTTGTCACACTGTGTCAGTGTATGCACTAGTGTGCAGTCACTGACAATCCTCCCTGACTTACCTCTTCTTGCGAGAGATAAATGAAGCGATATTCTGTCTTCTAATATTGCAGACACTCTCGGTTGTAGGCAAAGATAGTAGTATTATACATATATATGGTGATTATGGTACTCGGCTTCACCTCGGCCGCAATTTTTACACTCGTGATAAATGATTTAATCGTCCTAGTAATGTAGTATACTATAACTAGTAGACGCTTCTTGATTTCCAAATAAAATTCTCAATATAATGATCATTATAATATTATAATATATATATCAATATAATATTATGATTCCGAGTAGCCATAAAATCAGCGGAAGAATTCTTCTTTGTTCTCTGCTATCCGGGATAAAAGACTTTTATCCCGGATAGCAGGGAACAAAGAAGAATTCTCTCGCTGATTTTGTGGCTACTCGGAAAGAGGCCTGCGTCACACGTTTCATCGTAAGCGGCCACTTCTACACATACATGGAAAAAATATTGTATGTTACATGGGAGGAATGTGATTCAACTCGCGCGCTTGCGCACTTGCTGCCGCTCGTGCCCAAATGCTCGCTCGTAAAATCATTCCATTCCTCCCTTGTAGCATAAGATATCTATTTTAGAGTGACCTTATAAAACCTCATAAGAATAGATATTTATGCTATAAAGGAGACAAAGGATGTTTCCAACGAGTGCTAAGTTGCACACGAGTGAAGCGAATGTGCAAATACACGAGTAGGAATGATCCTGTTTCTCCCGTGTAACATATTTTATTTTTTCCCATACATGTGTAGAAGTGGCCACTTCATTTGGATGGAACGCAAGAACGAAATCTCCTTTATGAGGTATTCGTAAATTAGCGGGAGAAATCATTGTTCCCTAGGGAAATATTCATTACTCACAGATAAATGGAAATAATTCCCCTTGATCAGTGAAAAATGAATGTTTTCCTAAGGAACAATGATTTCTCCCGCTAATTCGCGAGCACTCCATAAAATAGATATTTATGCTACAAGGGAGAAATGGAATGATTCCACAAGCGAGCATTTGGGCACGAGCGGCAGCGAGTGCGCAAGCGCGCGAGCTGAATCACGTTCTCCCATGTAACATACAATATTTTTTTCCATGTATGTGTTGACTGGCCGCTTACGATGAAACGCGTGAACGCAGGCCTCTTTCCGGGAAGTCATAAAGTAAAAAAGCGGCCATTCCAACACATGCATGGAAAAAAGGATTTTGTTCTCTCGTTCCATGAAAATAAAGTAGCCAATTCTACGCATGAGAAAAACATTTTTTTATAAAAACCAGTGGCACTTGTATGATAAATTTAGAATTTTTGATCAGAAAATATTTCAGCCCCGTAAATTTTATTTCAGATGAGGAATAAAAAAAAAATTCTTAATTTTTATAAAAAATAAACAATTTTTCTAAGAAATATCATTTTTATTTAAACTCACTTTTTATACGAAATCGATTTTAATCTAAATTCTCGTGCACCACATGTTTAAAAATGCACTCGTGCATACATTACTTGTGTTCGCTAGGTGGCTACACCAAATTTTTTCTCGAATTATCATTCCAAATACTCGTGTACCGCGTGAAAGTGCAAATCGGTTAGACACTCATGCTCGCTAGGTGGCCATAACACATTTTGTCTCAAATGCGAATTATTGTGACAATCCTTAAAATATGGGTGGAAACTATACTTAATAGATAGTTATATTGCAGGGGGACCAAACTCACATTAGATACTGTACTTTCTCTTCACTACAGTGGCGCCGCTCTCGAACTAACCAACTCTACCGAGATTTTCTCATCTCTACCGAGAGCGGTCGCTTCCCCTTTTGTCAAAGGGAAGGGGAAAGAGACGTTAGCCATGCTTGCACCGGGCGGGGTGGAGAAATAATTGTGGAACAGTGCGCGGACCGATATTCGTGGCAATTCGCGGTTCCCGCCAGTTGCCGCAGCATGAGGAACAATAATTGGGAATGTTTAGATATTATTCAATTTCATCCGATTATCAAAGGAAAAGTCGGGTTTTTAAAATTTTTTTAATTTTCTCATTCTCGGGGAACCGAAAATTTTTTTAAACACACAAGAAAATAATTACAGCACTTCCCAGATGAGTAATGTAATTGATGCGTCAGTTATTTTTATTTAAGTAAGTTATACCAATGTATATTTAAATATATAAATTTTGAAATATATAAAGACACATATATATATATAATCGTTATTAACAAGATAAATATCATTTAATAAAAATTTATATTCAAGCATCATGCTTATAAATTATGTATATTTAGATAAAAATATTTGAATATTTATAATCAATTTTGTATAATTAAACAGTTAAATGTTCGTGTATAAATATTGAAGTTTCAAAAATATTCCTTTTTTCGTTATATATCGTTTTCCGGAAAATTGATTCAATAAAAAATTTCATTTATCGAAACAAAAAATGCGCAAAAGCCAATGATGCATTTGTGGAAAGGTTCCTTTTTTATTTCTCGGACAGTTATATTATGGAATTCATTAATTTGTAGGAAAAAAAGGCAGCAAGAAAATTGTTTCCCTTTCATTTGCATTCTCTACGCTTAGGATCAAATCGTTAATTTTGTAATGTTTGAAAAAAAAAAAAAATTCAGAGATAAGTCTTATCAAACATTTTTTTATTATCAGAAAAGTATGAGGCAAAACAATAAGAATAACAATTAATAGCGCATGTAAATAACGTTATCAAAATACATAAAATGTTTACAATCAATAATTGCACGTCATTTAAATACTATTCAATTCATTTGATTTTTAAACTTTTTTCCGTATCCACTTTTGTTCTCAGCTTTATTGCTTTGCGCTCGTTTTCGTGTGCTCGGTTTGTCCGCGTAAATGAAACTAGCGTCATTCCTAACTTTGGTCCCTCACTTCTCCCTTACCACTTGCGTGAGCGAAGGAGAGGTGTAGGAGAGTTGAGGAGAGAGTCAGAGCTGGGGGAAGTTACTTGTGTCTCCTGGTGGGGGAAAACCGTCAACCGTCGCACGTTTCGGTCGAAGTCAGGTCCCCCTGTTATATTGAGAACGAAGACAAAATGATACTTTAAAAATATATATATCTCAACTGTGATAAAAAAAAAAACGAACAACCTGAAAAATTAAAAAAGAAATTTTTAAGGAAAAAATGATACGTATAAAATTTTTTATATACATAACGGGACGACATTATAAAAATTTATGTAACCGTAATAACAAAGGTTCGGTAATCGTAGATTTTTCGACGTTATATTTTGTTAATTAGGGATGAGATAAATCAGAAAAAAAATTACTGATAAATATCAGTAGCTTAAGGCTCTTTGCTGATAAATAGTAAATATCAGTAAGTTCACCAACCATTGATTCAGAGCAGCGTGTATTCAAATATTCAATAAGTATGGTACTCAATAAACAGTCATATGTATATGTAAGATAAAAAAAGTGACATCGAAAAATTCTTGGCTTCAGTGGAGAATGTTACTTTTTTTTATTTTCGTATTTTACAGACATGATTGAGTTATTTCTACATGAATTATTAAGTAAATCCATGCCTTGTTTAGAAAAAGATGTTTATCTCATTATACTAAAGAATGATTTTGCAATTTTTATTTAAGAAAGATGATAATTAGGTGGTTAAATATTTTTTATTTACAATAGCACATTGGGAATAAGGGCCCTGTCAAGTAAAAAACATTTAATGAGAAGAAATAGTATATTTTATACCTAGTCGCGATCGCTCATTTTGGCTACAAGGGGTGTTTTCGACCGAGACGAAGCCGAGGTTCGGTATCCTTTTTTTCTTGCCATTTTATTATTGTCATATTCCCATTTTTATGTCATTTTTCATATTTTCCATACGTAATAGCTTATCCTGGAGTTTTCTAATATACAATATCAATTAAACTATGATCAAATAAACGATAGAAATTGTCAAACATTCATCTAGAGGCGAAAATAAAGAGATTAAAAAAAATTGTTCCAATCCATGTGATCATTTCTTAACGCACTGTTAAATATGTAAATATAGTGATTTTAAACTTATTTTCTTAGCACACGTATCCACATAATGAAACCTAAAATTGATTATTGTATCTGGAAATATCACTAACTATCGGTAACACAAAAAACTTACTAATACTGATCTTTTTCCCATCCCTAGTGTTAATAAGATCTGATTGGACCTTAATGCATCATTAGGGTAATTTCTAACCAATCCATATTTCTTGTTAAACAAATGACGTGCACTTACAATTCAGCAGCGAGGACTCAAACTCCACAATGCTCTTGCTGTTGTCCAGGGCTTCTTCATCCATCGCATTTTTCTTCATCTTTTTGATCAGAATTGGTGACACTTCATTTTGACCACAACATTCTATAACAGATCTCCTCGTGGTTTCTCTCAAGCTCGCTATCTTCGGCGTAAGCTGCGAATCATTCGAAATCATTGAAGTTAGCGTTTTCAGACCCTGTTTCAGGGACTCAGAATGACTTGGGGTTTCCGCCTTGACTTTTCCCACAGACTTTTCGAAACTGAAGCTGTGACTTGCATTTTTAGTATTGGCAGAGGGTGTTGGCGAGGTGGGAATGGAACTCTGACGAGAGATCTCTGCTGAAGGAGTTCGAGGTCGCAGCTTCATGGTACTTTTTTCCACCTCTGACCATCGGTTCGTAGATTTTGAGCGTCCTCGCGATCTGGCTCTTGACTGTGACGGTGACCTCTCTTTCAGCAGCGAGGGTGACCTCCCTCTGGACTTGGTCCTCGCCCTCAATGGCGATTTTGCCTTTGACTTGGCTCTTGCCTGCAATGGCGACCCTACACTGGACTTGGGTCTAGTTGTTGTCTTGCTGCAAAAAAATATACGTGCAAATTACGACTCGACCACAGTGAAATTTGGATTCTTGTCCTTGCACAAAAATGATCAAAGTCTGCATCGCTACCTGCTATTGGGACCACCGTCGACCACGGGAAATTCTTTCGAGTCATAATTTGGTAGCAAGATCTTGATCTGGTCAGGATCATATGGATCATAGGGCGTTTTGTGATCAGCGTACTTGAACTCGCCGAAAACTTCGCGCAATTTGCCGCAGTGGACGTTCATTTCCTTCAGACACGTTTCAAAGTCATGCTTACGTTTTGGTAAAGAAACCGGTGGGTCTAGGGAAAACAAGTACATGTCCTTGGGTGTAACCCAAGCTCGGTCGTGCTGTCCGAAAAATCGTACGTCCACGTGTCCCTGAAGAAGAGAATTTTTGGATCTTATTTTGTAATTTTTGAGGAAGAGCGTAAATCAGAGCGAATAAAAACCTGGGAGTTGAGGCGAGGCATGGCTTTGGCAGGCCAGAAAGGGAAACCCTTGAGCTTGGCCCAGACGAGGATATGGGGAATTTTGCAAGTTTCGACGAACCAGTTGGGCCGGGGCCGAGGAATATTGCGCCCACGAGCATAACACTCGGGGCATGCCTCGATCTCTGTCACCTCCTGCCGAGCTACCTTCAGTATTTGCTTCGCCGAGTTTGTCAGTTTAGAATGATCCGCGTACCTTCCCCCACCTGCAGAATCGAACAATATTTTTATGCTAAAAAGTTTACTAAGAAGGTGTTATAGAATGGTGTAGGTTAGAGTCTCTGTAAATGGAAGTCTGGACACGAGCACTTATGCCTGTAAGTGCAAGAGAGAACTCTATCCTGCTCTTTCATGCTCTATCCTTAACTTTCCTCTTTCTGCGGAATAAATGGCGGTGCTGTGACGTCATAGATATGATCATGTTGCAAACGTAAACAAATATATAAGCGGTATCAACGTATAATGTGAGTGCATGCAAAATAAATGCAAAAAATTATGAAATGCCATCTTGCTGTTATAATGGATAATTTCGGGTTGGTTATTTGAATGAACTTCATATTTCCGATTTTTTTTTCAATGGCTCTGCCATTTATATTCCGCGCCAATCAAACAATGGCAACCTCATGTCCAGACTGGTAATGGGTAATGGTAAATTATGGTACAATGGTAAAAACAAAAAAAAATTTGAAAAAAAAATTTTTGAAAAAAAATTGGGAAAAAAATTGGAAAAAAAAGTTTGGAAAAAAAAATTGGAAAAAAAAGTATAATTGCACAGCTGTTTACTTTTCCAACCTAGGCCGCGAAAGTACATACTTTACCGGCCTAGGCCAGAAAAGTAGTACTATACGTCAAAAGGCTACTTTGCAGAGGCTCTCTGAGTATAAAATACTGTATTTTGCGGAGAGTTTTGAAAAATGTATTTTTTTAAGTAATAATTTTAATTTTTTGAATTTTTTACGTTCGTATTGAGTGTGATGGGATTAGATTTTTGTGGTTTTTGTGCCACTGACAATGAGTGAGAAATCCATGATTTCAAGGATTTCCGTTCACTGTGGAAGACACTGTATATATAAACCGAATTATGTAGTACCTAGTAGCCTCTTTAAGCGAAAATTCGTTGTTTAGGAATTATGATTTTTTGAAGTCATAGTGCTAATTATTCAGTAATTTTAGGCTATATATGAGGAGCTACAATCAATAAGGCGATAGGCGCGCGAAAATCAGTAAAAGTATTGTCCGCCTCGTGATCTCATGGTCAAAAATCGAAAATCGAAATTC
>JAPYZL010089926.1:0-11967 GCA_030522825.1 Platygaster orseoliae
ATAGCTTGTGCAAATTAAGATTTGTTTGGTTGAAAAACATTAAAAATTTGACTAAAAAACTGGGTGCCCCTATAAATTTGGGACACACTGTATTAAAAAAAAGTTCATCAGTATTATTCATACTAGATTCAACCAAGCTGATATTTTCTAAACCTCACACAGGAATAATTACTTCTAAATAAATAAAAAGTTGCTTAACCTCTCCATTTCATATAAACATATTAACTCGTGAAATCGTCATTTGAACGCCGTTTCTGGCTCAGCGCCGAGCACGCCGGCTGCTAAAAGAGGACGAAAAAGAAATACGTTTGACACCCAAAGTCAAATACAACTTCTTTCTCCAGAAACTTGTACTAAGAACTTTTTTTTCACGTGTTTCTAGTATAAGATGAAACTAATTTCGGAAACATAAACGAATTCTCTGAATTTCTTTAAGTTTTAATGAAAAATGAACTTTTCAAACTTTCTCTTTCTGAAGAGAATGAAAAATTTTCAACTACAAAATTGTCGAGTCTATTTGGAATTTAACTCTTAAAATAGTCGAAATTATTTCACATAGCCAGAGCAAAACTTTGAAAAATATTTTTTAGTCTGAATATTGTAAAACTGCCTCAAGATTTGAGGCATTTATTAATCCTTATTACGAACTTGAGAAAAAATTATGTAATCATAAAAGTTTTTTGGAGGAATTCACAATAAGCTCATTCGTGGGAAGAAAATGGGCTTACTGTGATTCGACTGGATCACTGACACAACTCCCCATGACAATGCTCTAGTTATTGGACACCGACTTGAGGTTGATGCCAACTCTCTTGGTCGATTACGAAATCGCCTTAGCTATTCAAAATCTCATTAAGTGATCTGATAAGTTTAATTCTTCGATTATTATTTTATTTCGTGGTTCATTATAAATTCATTCGTTTAAAAAAGTTTTTCTACACGAATAATTAATTAATAATTACTGATTTTTAACATTACAATTTTAATTACTGACTTTTTTTTAATTTATGCTAAATTGATTATTTTTTAATTATTCGTCCATATCTTAATTCTTACATTTGAATATTTAAATCGTGTTTCAGTATAAATTCATTTGTATAAAATAGTTTTTTTTTAACGAATTTTATCAGTTTCTGACAAGATTTTTTAATTAATAATAGCTAGCTTGATTGTTGAATCTTGATCAATAATTTTTACCTCAATCCTTTTTTTTTCTGATTGTTTATTTCTTATTTCTTAATTCTTATCATAATTGTTTTCTGAATTCGTGTTAAAGAAAAGTGTTTTACACGAATTCTTATTTTTACACAGATTATTTTTTATTTTTGAAAATTTCATATTCACACGAATTTTATTAGTTTCTGACAAGAGTTTTTCATCATTAATAGTTAACTTTTTTATCTCAACCTGCAATTTTTATCTTTTTTTTTTTTTTTTTTTTTTTTTTTTTTTTTTTTTTTTTTTTTTTTTTTTTTTTTTTTTTTTTTTATTTTTTTTTTTTATTTTTTTTTTTTTTTTTTAAGAAGGTGTTTTTCTACACGAATTTTTATTTCTACACGAATGAATAATTATAAATTATTTATTCTCTAGATTGCATTTTTAAATATCTATTTTTTTAATATTGATGCTGAATTTTTTTATTTAAAATTTTTCATTAATTTCTTCATTTTCATCTTTATTCGTGGCTCAGTATAAATTCATTTGTGTAAAAAAGCTGTTTTACACTAACGTTATTTTACAGGGATTAATAATTATGAATTATTATTGATTCTTTAAATTAAAATTTGGATTATTTACTTTTGAGTATTTGATTTTTATCACATTTATTTACAATTTTATAGTTATAATCTTAATAAAATAATAAAAATAACACTCAATAAAATTACACTTATTTAATTATTATATTAAATAATAAAAAAAATTAACTGAAATAAAATGAAAAAAAAATTTACTTATTTATTTACACTTAATAATTTATTGTCCATTCTTCATTGTCAATTCTTATCTTCATTCGTGGTTCATTATAAATTCATTCGTTGAGAAAAATGTTTTCTACACGAATGATTCTCTGACACGAATTTTAATTATTAATAGTCATCTTTTTACCTCGATTATTAATTTACCTCAATTCTCATCATAATTTTTATCTTAATTCGTGGTTGAGTATAAATTGGTTGCTGTAGAAAAAGGTACCTTGGCGTTTTTTGTACAAGGGGAGACCCACAACGGGGCCACATCCCCCAGCGCTGCTCGCAACAGATGAGCTGATGGTGGTGAGACGTGTAGCACTTTTTCTTGCACGTTCACTATGTTTAGCCTCGCCAATTCGCCGTGTAGCAGATGTACTTGCTTCGAATTTTTTCGCGCCAGCGCCGCTACCACCACCCCCAGCGGAAAACAACGCGGCAACCTCAACCTCGTTATTTCCTTCCCCTCCGCTCTACTCCTGCAACTTCGCTTTGTCCAACAAGGCCAACTCTTCCTTCCGGATCTTTTTTTCTTTCTTCCACCTGCATTTACATTAATGATAAATGCGTTACCACATCTGACAAGGATTTTACATAAATTATGGCGTTCGGGCAGAAAATTTGGACTGCAATTTGTTTCGGTTGAAGCTTGGAATAATGGCTATTGTTGGGGATAACCAAAATATTTACGTGAATAATGAATATTTTGGTACTGTTAAAAATGATGTAGATTTTATCTTGGAATCGATAGAAATACAGAACAATTTGTTTATGATAAGAAAAATAATAATCTGATTTCATGTAATTTTCATGATTTTTCGATCCTTTGGAGCCACAAAAAAAAAATGAAAGAAGCATTTTTTTGTTCCTTTTTTTAAGGGGTCTTATTTTTATGAGAGCTCAATATAAGAAAAAAAGTTTAAGAAGAAGAAAAAAAAATTGTTTTTAATATTTATCCAAGATGTGACAAAACTAAACATTAACAAATTAACAAATTAAAAAATCCTTGTTCTCAACATATACTAAATTGAAGATGATATTCAAATTTCAAGTCATGATTTCATTGCATCTTAAAATGACATTCAATTTCCCGAATGAACTGAGGCCATTATATCAACATGTATTTATTTCCGATAAATATGAATCAAGTGTGTGCAGAAGTGCAGGAAATTATGGCGTGTACTAATTAAAGCTTACGTTCGTCAGTGCATGCCACTGATACCTGATAGATACAGGAATTGGTCACGTTAATCATGTTCGGTCATCGAGTTTAGACATACGGCGAAATCCCACGCGATATGCATGATATCTAGCTTGAATTCCAAACATTTCGAAAAAAATTAAAAAGCTTGAGCGTCATTGTAAGATTTAAAAAATAAACGCTACATTTATAAGAATGTGAAAAATTCTTTAAAATGGAGGAATTTAAGTTCAAAATCAAAATAAACCTCAAACTTAAACTAAAATTTGAAAATTAAAACTAAAACTAAATTTAAATAGGAAAAAACTAAAACTGAAACTAAAACTATACTAATAGACTAAAATACTAAACTACTAAAAATGTTGAGCGTCATTGTAACATTTAAACAATAAGCACTATATTTTCAAGGATGTAAAAAATCACTTAAAATGAAAAAATTTAAATTTAAACTTGAAGTAAAACTTAAACTACAACTGAAATACTAGACTAAACTACTAAAGAAACTAAAACTCAAAAAAACAAAATAAAACTATAATTAAATAAACTCAAAATCAAACTAAAAGTAAAATTCAAACTAAAGTAAAACTCAAAACTTGATGTAAAATTCATTACTTGTAATTCATACTTTCAAACCTTGTATTGCAATTGCAAAATCCAAAATTCCATGATTTTTTGACTCCAAAAAGTGAAGCTCAAAAAAAAAAAACTACAACGATCGGAAAGAAATCATCCATCAAGCTGATACGCAGTTCGCCATTATAAAGATAGGTCTTTTATGATGCCGTTAAATTGCTTTTAAAATGAAATATTCAATGGGAAATTTACGATGACTTTAAAAGCGTTTGTGAGGAAAATAAAAACGCTTGAGAGAGCTCGAATCAATGGAATACATTTGGGGCATCTTCTCATTTATTACTTAAATCTGCCAGTCGCAGCTGCTTCGACGAAATTCAAGACGCGAATTATACATTCCCAAGTCCTACTCATTTTTTCAATCAATTCGCCTTTTTCGACCCTTTTATAGCAGTGAATTAAATTATTGCATTCCAGTCGTTATTCACCGACTGAAATAAATGTTATCTGCATCTTATTTAACATTATTGATTGAAGGTATTTTCTCCCTTTAAACAAGTAAAGGTTTTTGCTTCAAAGTTGGCTACATTTAATTTTTATATTTAAATAAACAAATGATTATCCATCTGATTGTGAGAAGGACAAAATCAAATTGGAATTAATACATAAATTATTAGCTTGGAATTTTTTTATCAAAATTATTCAAAAATACACTGCTATTACTATTTTTTTTTTTTTTAGAAAAAAAATGTATCATGCATCAAATGCATAGATCGATTTTCAAGAGTCTCAAGTGCTATATTTTATTTATACTTACTTATATTTATTTATAACTATATGAACCTGATCAATTAATATGTATCTTTAGCAACAAACGGTAAATCAATTATTTCATTAATTGATTTTAAATAAGCAACACTAAAAAATTTATAAACTTGTTCTCAAATTGTGAACTCACTGTTGTAATATTTCAAATTGGGAATGTCCACCTTCAGTTCATAAAAAATGTATCAAAAAATTGATTCTTGAAATAGGTCGAGTATACTTGACAAGGTTTTCCCAATTTTTCTCGATGTAGAAGAATCTCACATTCGTTTCTTTATTGAGAACTTGAATTCACTAATAATATTTCGAGTATACTTCTCTGCGTATTGACGATTTTCGTGGAGGGAATATGGAAATGAGAAAAGGGGAAAGGAACGTAAGTAGAGGAGATAGAAAACTATTACAGGGAGTAATAATTGAGCAAAGAGGAAGGAAATCTCGGAAAAGCGTGAGCTTCTTTTCTCTTGAGTACGCACTGGAAAACATAGATAAGAATTTCCTTGTATAACCAATGGATAAATTATAGAGCAAAGTGAAAAATTGTAATGGAAACGTTTTACTATAAAAAAAATTTGAATATGCGATGGAAAGAAAAAAACATACAACAATTGAAAGTGAACTTAATATTTACAAATCACTGATAAATACTACTACTTGCAAGTGGAAAACAAACATGGAGAATTTTCATTTGACCGGAAAACTCAGCCCATATGTCACAGAAAATAAATTGATACGTCAATCATACGTCGACTATGATGTGAATGTACTAAAAAACAAGTTTCATGTCTGTCCTACAATTTATTGCAATATCTGAAAATGCACCGCAGAAAGTAATTGCCAGGGCTAGCCGAAATATTGACAAAAAAAATTTGTTTTTAAAATAATTTGTCTCGATGTTATTTTCTTCAAAATCTATAAAAATATGAAAAAATTTTACAAAGCTTTGAATTCGAGAGCATCGAATTTCAGAAAGCTATATAGAAATTTATAAAACCAGAAAACCCTTTAAGTTGTATAAATAATGAGGAAATATGAAAAATATTAGAAAAATTTGAAAAAGACAAAATCGAGTTCATTTTAGAATACGTGTATAAAAAACGTTCGACCATGAACTCCAAAATTTATACAACTTTGAAATAATATAAAAAAATTATATGAAATTGTAATTATATTATGTTATATATGTATTATTTTTATAAATTATATAAAATTATATGAAATCATATGAAAAACTGTTATTACCGAAATTGAATATCGAAAATAAAAAATGGTTGACTTCCAAAAGAAATATAATATTTGAGTATTTCAGAAATCTATTAAATATCTGTATTTCATACTATTCATACAATTTCGTCGTATTTTGTGCTATTTTTATAGATTTCTTGGAATTTAATTATTCACATTACAGATTTGTAGAATTTGATGCTAAAGTATTGAAATTTCCAACGATTTTGAGTTTTGAGTATTTTTATACATTGCTAATTTATTAGTAGATTGTCATATTGATGTCTAAAATTCGATGCTCTAAAATTCGAATTTCAATAGTTTTTCAATATTTTTAAAGATGTCTAGAAAAATGAAATCTCCGTAGATTTTTAAAATCTTATAGATTTTTTATATTTTTGTATTTTTTAAAATGTCCTATAAGATTTTGAACCATTTCTAGTAATTCCATAAACTTTATACGTATTTTTATTAAAGCTTTGAAAAAAATAGTTCTGTATGGAATTCTAATAATTTTAGTATTACTTGATTTTGTTTATGGTTCGGAATACTTTTCAGTATTTTCGTAAATTTGTGTCTAAATTTCTAGAATTCGAAGTTATTCAGATGTTCAACATTTTCATACATTTTATTTTTTTTCCATTACTGAGTGAGTCAAGACAATTTCTTAAATTAATTTTTCTACGTTATCCTAGCTAAAAATTTATAGCTCTCATTTTTCTGAAACCAGGATAGCTGTTACTTTCGAACTAGAAAAATTAAGAATCCTGATTTCTATTTCATTTTGAGAACTAACTGAAAATCATTCGTTACATCGTCTAAATTTCAGTACTTCCTTTTTTATAATTTTCACATATATGTTTATTATTTTTCATTCTAATTTTCATAGTTACTTCATTTTTAAAAATCATCATTATCAATTCAACGCATTATTTTCTTGTTGTGTGTGCTTTCATTGATTTTTCAGTTCATTATTCCTATTTTTTTATAATTATATGAAATAATAACTTTTTATTTGCTGAAGATTGAAAGAGTGAAAAATTTCAGAATGAAAATCATACTGCAACAAATACCTAAATATTCTGAAACGCTCCTTTCTCTACTTTTCTAAGATATCATTTTTAGAAAACTCTAGAAATTGCATTATTTCATTTCAAGATTCAGCAAAATCAAGGCACGTCTTCGAATTCAAGCCAATCAAATCAACTTGGAATGATTCACATTCATCAAGATGATTTATCATAATTTTAGGAAATTATTCTTGATTCTAGACATATTCTTTTGATTTAAGACTTGTTTGCTTAAAAATAAATTCAAATGTGGACTAAATTTCAGATACTATTGGATTGCCAAGTCGTTCCTTAATTTTGTTGCATCTTAAAAGTAAGATTGATTATTTACATTGTAACTTGAAATTTAATTTCTAGAATTAGCATGATAAAGTTCTATGATGTGGGATTTAGAGTTTCAATTTTCTTCATTCTAGAATTGTACATCTCAAAATTTTATACTGAATCACTTTATAATACATTAATTGATATTCCCAGACTTGGAATTTGAATTGTTTTTTTTTTAATTATTGAGGGTATATACTCCAAAATTCCATATATTTGATAAGTTTTGAGATTCTACACTGTAAAAACGAAAATTCTTCAATAGTTTTGATACTATTAAAACTATTAAAATAATGCAATAATTTCCCAACAGTTTCCAATAGTTTGTTTTCATTAGCTCCTTAATTTTGTTGCCTCTCAAACGAGGATTAAATTTTTATTTGACGACACAAGAGCCCAGCAGTTAATTATGCATTGGCAAAGAAAAAGTAGCTTTTGAAAATCAAGAGGCTCGGTTCTTTGAACAGCATCATACAGATTGAGGTCGATGGATCGACAATTTTGCGACATAATAGAAAAACGTGAGAGAATAAAGGGCTCGTGGCAAGTGGGAACGTGCCTCAACCAGTTTATCTTTCATAATACTAAAGTTTCATGTCACCTCTAACAAGATTCTATTTTTTATCCCCTATGTAAAAAGTGATGGATCGATATCCAATCTCCACCTAGCTTCAATTTCACGCGCGTTTAACATTCACCACGACCTTATTCAGTCAAATTCCTCGAGTTCGTAATGCTGGATAAGCGACTTTCAATTGATGATATTCATAGAGGCAATCGGTAAACATCATTCACAGCTTTGCGCACATTTGTAAAAAGCCAAGTTTGGAAATCGGTCGCAATTTTCTTTGCGGTATAACGTCAAACTTCTGGAACGCAATTTCAGAGTTTTCATTCGACTTGGCATGTTGGAATATGAAACTTGAGAAGAAAAATAAAGGAGAATATCACGGTATTAACGTTGTCGGAAAAAAAGCGGAATGTTTTTCTTTCTGATTAATTTTGTCGAGTCATATCGAGAACGAAGAAAATCGGATTTGTTTTTGCACTGGCTTTATCGTTTTCGCAGATTTCACAGATTTCACGGATTTCACAGAGTTTTCTCGTTGAGCTGGGTATGCAGTGAGAATATTTGATTTTGAGGGAAATATGATATTACAGTAGATCATGTCGCATTATTCAAATTATCACCTACTTTCGGGGAGATACGATAACAGGGATGGCTCTTAGTCGTTTTATTTGAGGTTTGACTTGTGTTTTAATAAGTTATTAATGGTATGGAAGAGAAACTTCAGCCTCCTGGATTTCTGACATGTACAGATTCTAAACCCATGTTAGAACAAAAATCTAGATCTGTAATTAAAAAGTTTTACAATTCATACTTTAGAATTTACTAAACCAGTTCAAGAAAGAAATTTTACTCAAGAAATAAGTAATAAATTGAGTAATAATAAGTAATAATAATAAAATTAGTTATTGAGTAACTAGTAAAATAATACTAAGTAAATTGATTAAATAATAGTGAATAATAAAGAAAAATAAATTGAATTGAAAAATATTAATAACAATATAGTTTGAATAATAAATGATTTAATAACAAAATTTTATGTTCGACTCAAAATTTATCTTACGGATTTTCATAAATTATAATATACTATAGAATATTTCATGAATAAATAAATTACAGATAAATAAAGAGAATAAATAATCTAGATAAATTGATAAATAGATAAATTAATCAAATAAAGTAATACATAGAATATAGTAAATAAATAAATATAGAATCAACTTAAAAAAAAAGAAATTAACTTAATAGTATTATATAATGTCTAATAAGAATTTAAAAATTCATAATAGTGAATAGTAAGTAATAGGAAATACTATTAATTAATATAATTCAATGATAATAAGAAAAATTATTAAGTAATAATAATGAAATGATTAATAAATAAAATGAAGTTATAATAAAACATAATAAATAATAGTGATTAGTTAGTCAAAAATAAGTATTAAATTCAGTTCAAGAAAAAGTATTTATAGAATCTTCTCAGGTAATCATCTTTGATTTTCATTTTTTTTTATTATATATTTTGATCCACTTTTTGATTTGATTTACTATTTTATATAACTATTAATTTTATATTCCAATAATTACTATATCTGTGGTGTGCCGGCATAACCGAATAAGTCCACTTTACCATAAGGCTCATTTTACGTGATATTCTGAATAAATTTTGAGCCTTATAGCAAAGTGGCCTTTTTCGTTTATGCCGGGACACCACAGATATTACCTTGATATTATACATATACTTTATTTCGATAGAATTTGATCAATGCGAAAACGATTAGAATTTTATTATTTACGAACTCAAGTGCTAAAAAACGATGCAAATTTTAATCAAATTTATTTTTTCTTACAATGTTTCAATTACGACGTAAAATATTATCATTTTGCAGATGGCATTTTTTTCCAATGACACATTAATAAACTAAATGAAGTTAATAATGTCAACAATTATATGCAAAATTTTGAAATAGAAAGACAGCATATTTGTAACAAATTATTTATAACAATTTTCAACACAAAACTTTTTACAGCATAGATCATAATGATATTTGGGAAACGTATAAAAAACATTATTCATCACAATCAATGGAAAAAAGTTGCAATAAATAAATATTGAATAATAACCTTTAGTCAATGAGAATTTGTTTATTATATTTTTATATTTAATTTGAAACATCACTATTCGTTATGACTAATAAATAAAGAATAATTTTTCAATAAGAATTTGTTATAATATTTTTTTATATATCTCTTCATTGATAACATTAGATTTTTATTCAATTATTGATTTAATATTAATTTCTTTTAGTACAACTGTAATTCCATTATTTAGGAATTGAATTGTTCGTAAAGGATGGAAATTTTTATGAAGTATTTTTTTTCGTGCATTGGTTTGATTTAAAAGTGAAGTAGAAATCACATTTTCCTATGCAAAATTTTTAAATAAAAAGAGAAAAAAATCGTAACAAATTATTCATAACAATTTTAAACAAGAAACCTTTTCACAGCAGATAATAATGATAATAAACATACGTAGAAAAAACATTATCTATCATAATTAATAAAAAAAATTGCTATCAATGACAATTGAATGATAACCGCATTAGTCGATGTAAATTTGTTTATTGTACTTTTGATATTCAATTTGAATTTATCAGTCATCAATTACGACTCACTTATAATGACTTTTCCTCTAAAGCGGTTTATTTTATTAATAATTTATTCGCACGAAAATTTATTCATAACAATTTGTTGACGAAAATTTATTTATCACAGTTAGTAAAATACGAATGTGTTACAATAATAAAATTAATCTGCAACATTTCAGAGATTTACATTGTATTATTATTTTATCAGAACGAGGCAAAATGTTCATACAAACGTTTTGATTAAAAATTGATCAATTCTGGACCACAACATTCGTTCCGAACATCTGGAACGCAATCTAAAGCCTTACGCGGAAATAGGTAGTAACCGAAATTGAACAATGCGACCAAAAACTTGGAAAAAATCTAGATAGAATCTAGATTTCTTCTGTTTTCAAAATAACAACTATTTATTAACTGTAAAAAAACAGTGAAAATTTATTTTCAGTTAAATATTATTAATATGTATTTTACGACGTAAAAATATTCCTAATATTCGAATAAATGAGATTTTTCATTGCAGTGAACTTAAATAAATATAGTTCGTAATTTTGAACGTGTAAAATTTGGTCATGTTATAAAAATATCAATAATGTAATTTACAATTAAAGGGTTATTGTCAAGTAGGGAATGAAATTAATAAAATGTACTGAAAAATAAAAAATATACTGAAAAAGTGAATTTCATTTATGTCTGAAAGTTGGATAAATTCGTTGCTCAGGTTAACATGCAGGAATAAGTGAATAATTTACAATTAAAGTGTTATTGCCGAGTGAGGAATAATTAACGCTGAAAGTGAGCAATAAAGCTTTCGTTTAGCAGCGTTGCGACTAATTAACTTTGGCATAAATATCCTGAGAAAGGCATTTTGTGGGAGTTAGGTATTAAAATTCAATGTAATAATGTAATCACATAGGAATAAATCTGTAAGAATGAAGCGTTACTTCCAAAATCAAGATTGATGCCTGATCTTAGATGTGACGAGCGATTTTCTCGCTCCACCACTCATAGTCCGAGGGAAGATGAATGATACCATGCATATCTCAAGTCTAGCTGCACAAAAAAGACACGTTTTTTCCTGAAGATTTATTGTTCATTCATGACAGTTAATATTCTTACGAATATTGCCTTTTTTAACCTAGTCACACTGCGTGGTAAATGAAGATAACTGGAATAATTAATTGCTGGGATTCTAAGGACATGTATGGTTTCAAGAGATGAGGAATTTTGAAATTAAGTCACGTCATTTTGAAGGCTCTCGTAAAACGTGAATCCAAAAATTACAAATATTTGAAGTTGGATGGTTATGTTATTGAAGATTTTTTGAATTTTAATGATTGAAGTTATGATTTTTTAAATGTGCAATTTAAGGTTTTCAATGCTGGAATAGGGATTTCTGAAAATCCTAAGATTGAAGGAAAACTGGATTTTTTGAATTTATAATGACATTTCGGAATTTTGCAGAATTGAGAGATATACACGCAGAAAAATTTTTTGTAAATTTTATCGAAACGGCGGGTAGAATTTACCAAACTTTTGGCGAAGTGGTGATAATTTCCAACATTAGTAA
>JAPYZL010089948.1:0-10311 GCA_030522825.1 Platygaster orseoliae
CTGAGAAATCTGATTGGTCGAAACTTGTAACACGAATATCTTTTTTGATTTTGAGTTTTGCAAAAAGTGGTAAAGGACTTTTCGACTCGAAATTGAAAAGGGAATACAGGATTTTTTTTTTATCGCGGACTTTGGGACACCCTGTATTTGCGAAATTTGTAATTTTTTTTTTTGGATTTCACGAATTTTTCACCATTTGGAGGACCTTTGACAAACTTTAAAATTTTCAAAGTTTTTTTATTAACTTGAGTTTTGAAAATAAAGTTTATCTAATTCATTGAGATTCTTTATAATATTTGAATCATTTTCAGGTTTTATATATTTTGAGTAGAAGGCAAAAAAACATTATCATGCATATTTTCAAAAAATTTGGCAATGCGTATAATCTACAAAATTGTTCGGCATTAATTATGAGCTCAAAAATTTTTAGAACTTTCAAGAAAAATTCAAGATGTTCAAAAACATGAATGCTTCTGTATTTTTCGAAATTCTTTGAATTCCGAAAATGGTACAACTATTCGCGGTATTTAAAATTCTAAAATTGTATGTCAAATTCATGAAGATTTCCCGTAATTTGTAATGATTTTCAATTTTTTGTAGTCTCTTATAAAGGAATGAATAAGTACAGTCATGTATATTTGTAAGTATGTAATAATCGATGAACGCATTTTAAAAAATCAATAAGTTTCTTGTAATTCTACAGATTTTAATGATTTTTGAGAATTTTTGGCGATTTTTTTATTTTTGATATTTCTAAGCTCAGATTTTCCAAAACTTGAAAAATGGTAAAAAGTATTTAAAATTACAAAAATTTGTAAGTTATTCGTTAAGCTTTCTGACTTTTTGTGATATTTTAATACATTGAAAGTTCTTCTCATGTATAAATAAAAATAATGGTAATATGCGTATTTTAAAGAAATTATATAATAAATAATGTACAGAATTTTGAACACTTTTAGAAATTTGTAAAATTTATTGAATTATCAAAATTATAAACAATTATAAAAATTCTAATCGTTTTCGATTTTTTGAATCGTTAAAATTCCAAACTTGAGACCAATTTTTAAAATATTTTCAAAATCTGTCGAGCCTTATCAAGTCTTACACAATTTTTTGAAACTTATTTAGCTTTTGAAATTACACAAAATTTTTATATATTTTATCATAAAATTTCTTCAGAGTATCCATGATTTTTTTTAAATTTTCGATACTGACTTGGAAAATACCAAAAATTTAAAAAAATTTGAAAAAAATTTCAGTTGTTTAAAATATTTTTTAAAGTTAAAAAATTTCAAATACGTTGCAATATGTTTGGAATTTTGAGAATCGAAACATCGAAAAACATTAGGAATCTTTCATTTTTTGTTCATTCTTTGAAAATTTTTTTCATTCATTAAAAAATACAAAATATTAATTTACGTTCCCGGAAAAAAACATTATTAAAAATAATATACAAAAATAATTTAAATTTTCTGAAAGTATACAAACATACCTTATTTCATGAAACCATTTACAATTCCAAATATTTTTATTTTTCATGCTAATTTCTATTTAAAATGTAATTTCCACCCTTCGTGCCTGAAACCCTGAATAAAAAAAAAAAATGAAAACTCGACTTTTAATCCATCAAATCTCTCGATATACAACCAACCTCGGACCTCGTATAACCAGAAACGGTATTTATCACACTCATGATAATAAACAATAATGATTACACGTTTATCATTGATCTTTATGCACTGAAAAAGCGTCGGCAATGAAATTCCAGAACATTTCCTTAAAAGTTCGTTCCGGCAGTTGAACTTGAAGCTCGGATTTTTGCGTACTTTCACAAGGGTCGATAGCCAGGCAACTCGCGGCGCAACGAGTTTTATGCCCCTTTTACACCTTCAGCTTTATTATCGGTCTCTCGCGTTACTTTACGGTCGTTTTATCAAAAACGTGAGCGTAATTGTGGGGAACTAACTGGCCGATGTACTTGACACACTTTCCGGGCCGAGCCAAATGGCAAACGCAATTACGCGCGCTGCGAATCGCGGGCACCGTTTGACTACGGAACACATTTTATTTCGGACTACACCATCTATACATTGAGCATTCCATCCTTCGCGCTTCCAGTCCTTAAAAGTGACTACGCTATTTCATGGAGATTTCTTTCCTTTCTTTCTCAAAATGCGGGCCAACAACGATAACTGTTATTTTTATTTGACATTAATCAATTTTCAAAGTCAAGAACAACATTTGTTCTCGACTTTTTATCGCATTTGAAATCACAATGAATATGAAATCCTTGTGATTCGATGTTTCCTCTCGCTCTCCTCTTCTCAGTGTCTTCTCGAGTCGTCATTGTCAGTCAAAATAAAAACAAGAAACGAAAAAAAATGTTATAACGAAGTTGCGTCCCTCGGAATGCGGATGGTATACGCGGCACCGACGGATTATCCGCGAGCCGTTCTTTCGATTCGCCTCAATGCGACATTCGCGCAATCGGCTACGGTTGACCGGCCACTTTACACTACTTCTTTCAATTCGATCTTGAAAAAACCGTAGAAGAAATTGCACTTCAGGTACTCAATCACGTTTTTCCGTTCAGCCGGTTGTTCCGACAAACTTTTTTGTAACTTTTACTGGTGTTTCCTATCTAAGGGAAGGTGAAATTGACGATCAATGTGGAAACGGAACGCTGATTTTTGGTTCATGTTTCTTTTACGACATTATTTCAAAATTTGTTCAATTTTCAACATTCTTGTAGGTATCTAAAATATCTGAATCCCAAATTCTTCTGACCTTGAAATTTTTAAATTCAAATCAATTACGTGACAACTATAATGTTATTTAATTATTGTCATTTTTACCTTGAGTTTGTAGAAAATTCGAATAACGAAATCGTCAGAAAAAAATATTGATATTGAACATTGAAAACAATTTATTTTCAAGTAGTCGAAATTATTAAGGTGAATTTTTCATTCAAATAATAGTTGTATAATGAAATAAATTTAAAAAATAAAACGAAGGCATGGTATTATTCATCATAATTTCTTGTAAAACAAGAAAACATGCTAATAACTACATATTTTGAAATCAAAATGAAGTTGAAAATATATTCAAAGAAGTTGAAATAAATACGAGCTTTCGATTCGACTTATTACGATTAACAAAATTTGTTGAAATTCTGGGAAATAATAGTTTTTCATTGCCGTTTTCAAAATTATCGATCATCCTCGTGCGATTACCGATTTTGTAAAATTTACAATTTCAAATTATTTTTTTACGGTTTATATGATTTTACGGACATTCTGAAATATTTGCAATGTAAGAATTCATGACCTTTTTTTGAAACTCTACAAATTTAGTCAAATTTTATAGAATTACTCACGAGTTTGCGAATTTTTAATTTCATTAAAGTATTCTGAAATCGTTGAAATTTCAAAAATAGTCTAAGGTAATGAAAAATACTTAAATTTTATAAAAATTGTCTAAAAGTTCTCAGATTTTTTGGTATTTTTCTAAAAAAGAAAAAAAACAATATCACCTTTTTCGAAAAAATATGATTATGTATACAATTTCTATAGTTTATAAAAATCTTAGGACACTCAACGGATTTTCCGAATTTTACAAAATTATTGACGAATGTTGAAAATTTTCAGTGTTGGAAAAATTTTAAAATAATACTAACTATTCCAAACGTTCTGAATTCCTTAAGAGTTTATAAAACTTGTCATAATTTTCCGTAATTTGTTAAGGCTTTTAAAGTTTTTCAGATATAATAAATTCAGTTGATGAAATGATTGTGATACACTTTTCCCAAAAAAAAATTTTCCTAATGGACATTTTTCCCAAGGACATTTTTCCAAAAAAATGCAGTTTCCAAAGAAACATTTTCCGAAAGTATATTTGTTCCAAAGTACATTTTTCCCAAAATATACTTTTTAGGATATCTCTTTGTATATTATTTTGATTTGATTTTATTAACTCAAAAAATTATATTATCATTAATGAAAATTTTGGGACATACATTTTTCATAATAATTTCACATTCAGGTTTTTGAGTTCAAACTTTCCCATCATATAAGCATATTTCAGTAAATTTTTCGTAAATGAAAAATTATTGGAAAAAAATCGAATAAACATGAATTAAAATTTATTTATTATTATTGAAATTTCGCCAGTAAATAAAATTAATCGCTGTAGAACAAGACTCAAAATGACTCAAAATACAATATAAGTATTTTTCGATTCCAGGGTCCAAAATATCAAATTATCAGTAGTAGAAATCCTGAAACATGAACTTTTCAGTATAATTTCCCAATTCAAACTTTTTCCAAATTATAATTAATTTAAATGTCTGCAAATTTTATTTTTACAATTCGAAATTCCCAGTGAGAAGATTATATTTATGCAAACATTATCAGTTCCCAGTTAATTTTTCAGAAATCCAAAATTATTGGACAAATCATCAGTAAAAAAATGAATGGAAATAAATAAAAAGGTTGTATCATTATAAAAATTTCCCTCGTTAATAAAATAAGACTCGAAATGACTCGAAATACTTTATTTTCAATTCCAGGGTCCCAAAAATTATATTATTAGTCATAAAAATTCTGAAATGAATGCAAACATTATTATCAATTCACAATTGATTTTTTATAAATCAAAAGTTATCAGTAAAAAATCATCTGGAAATTAATAAAAACGTCGGTATCATTATAGAAATTTCCCTCTTCAATAAAATGAGTATCTGTTAAATGAGACTCAAAATAATTTAATATATTTTATTTTTTATGCCAGGGTCCAAAAAATTATATCATTAGTAGCGAAAATTTTGAAACAAGATAAGATTCTTGCAAAAATTATTTTCAATTCTCAGTTAATGGAAAAAAAAAATTCAGTATAAAAACAAATGGAAATACATAAAAACGTCTGTATCATTACACATATAAATTTTACTCGTCAATAAAATTCGTATCTGTAAAATGAGACTCTAAATAACTCAAAGTATTTTATTTTTGATTACATGGTCCAAAATATTACATTATCATCAATGAAAATTCTGAAATAAATGCAAACATTATTATAAACTCACAGTTAATTTTTTATAAATAAAAAGTTATCAGTGAAAAATCAAATGGAAATATATGTCTGTATCATTATTGTAATTTTCTTATTGAAATCATTAAATTAATATTTATTATTGTACAGTAGTTATTTTTATTGTATAATAATAACATTTTAATAGTAAAATATTCAATAAGTTTTATTATCATTGTAGTTATCGAAATTATTGAAATTTTCTTGTTTTTTACATACATTCAATGAAGAAATATTTTTTATATTAAAAAATTAGAATAAAATTGTCATTCATTTGTTTTGAATCAATTTGCGTTTGAAAAAAATTGAAATATTATAATTATATAATAATGATAATAATAACAGTCATTAATAATATAATTAATAATAATAATAACTGTTGTACAATAAATGTATTATTTTTATAGTACTCCATAAAGTACTTTGGGAGGAAATTACTTTGGGAAGCACTTCTCATTGGGAACAGGATTTTTTCTTTTTTCAGAAAAGTGTCCATTGGGAAAAGTTGATTTGGAAAAGTGTCCGCCTACCGATGAAATTGATTATTATGTTGATGATGATTGCTTGAAAGGATTATCATATTGTATTATTAAAATTCAAGTGTCCATGATGTAAATAACGTAAAAAAGTGGAACTGAAATATAAATGATTGATACTGAATTACGTTCAACTCTACAAATTTACTGAAACATGATGTCTAAATAACTGAACGTAACTTTTTTTTTCTTCAACTCTCACATGATATCTCTCTGACTTGACAAAACTTTCCTACAAGCCCATATCAACTTTGCATTTCCCTCCTCTCTATCTCGCTGTTTTTCTTGCTTCACAACATCGCATTTGTATCTGTTATCACGCCATTACGCGAACGCACTTGGAATAAATAACGCGCGCTTTTCCGTTATGGCTATTTACCAGGTCGCTCCTCAAAAATTCCCTCATTAGCTTTTAATTGAGCTATCAAGAACTGCGCTCTCTGAAAATGCGATTACTAGATTTTTTATCATTCCCGTGCTCTAATCTACAAGTTGTCCGGAAATTATGGATCGTCGAGGGTAACGGAAAGGGCCGTCTGTTATATTTACCGAGTTTTACGAGTCTCGCGGATTCTTCTTCGGAACGTATCTACGTCTGAGCATTTTTTTATGACTTTGGGAAACTGCGAAAAAAAAACAAATTTTTACGAGAATTGCTTATTTGCATAAACGATCGATCAGAAATCTTAATTTCATTATTGAGTTCATTTAAGGGGAATGATTTTTTTTAAACTGATTATTGCAGAAGTGTTTTCAGACTTGTGGAATTGGGTTTACTCGACTTTCTGGGTCTTGGGCTTGCGGTACAACGTCTCAGGGCGTTCGCGTAGAGCGATCGATTGACGTTTTTTACTCTCGATGCAGCGGGAACATCGATCGCACGCTTCGGGAATTAGCGATTTTAATTGGGAGGCAGAAGTGGCTCGTGAGAAGTTAATGATGGAAGTGCAAAAGTCGCGGGGGAACTTTATCTTGACACTTTGACATGGATCGCTCAATTATTGGTTTTCTGGAAGAAGACCCGTTCGAAAAAGGGTTTTATTCCGTTCATCGCAATCGAGTATACGTGAAAAGATTGTACTTGGTTTTTTCATCTGGTTGAAAACAGTCAAAGTTCAGGAAAGACAACAATTTTTGAATTTGTTCTCAAGTTGAAAGGTTAGCGGTAATGGAACATATTGTAGCGTACTTTTTGGAGAAAATTTTTTTTTAACGAGAACGTTAATTATTATTATAAATAAATTCATGTGAACATCTTAAATGTTTATAAATTTTCCTGAGAAATATGAAATTCGGCAGCATACTTACTGTAAATAAACGTTTCTTTTACTGAAAATGACTCAAAATGAGAGGCTTAAAATCCGTCGTGAGAATTTCGACCGTCGGGATCACGAATTTTCGCACACCGTGATTTGTTGAAGGTTATCGCAATGCGCGGATATTTGCAGCAGTGATACAGATCGGAGTCGGCGCCAATGCCACGAGAAATACACGCGATTTGATATGAGTCGCAATCGGCCGGCGAATCTCGATTTGCGCGTGCCGGGGCTCCTCAGGAGTCTTACCGTTATCCCTCTCGGAATGTTTTCGATGTTTTCGCGTCCCTTGAAACCTTACCGATTTGTAACGCTGATTCATCGCGAGTTACGAGGGGGCACGAAATTGCCGAATGAAACGTGTAAGCGCGCGCACGGTACCCGCTTCCGGGTTTTTAATCTCGGCTTCTTTTACGGCCGCCAGAAAAATGTATGCGCTCGATACCCAAGGCGCTTAGTTGTGTGCGCGAAGGAGCCCGAGGACGCGGCCTTGCAGGGACGCGACAATGTTTGCCCATCGATAACGCCACTCGAGTGCGTGCCTTCGCGAAAAATCCAAGGCAAAAATACAAGTTTGCTTTCGAAAGAACCGTTCGAGGGCTTTTTTCCTCCCATGAGTTATGAGACTTTTTGTTGCCGTTTTTTTTCCAATGGCAAGAAATACTTCCACTATTTCGAATGAGATGAAAATCTTGATTCTCCCCGCAATAGAGACAATTTATCGCGGGATTCGCGAAAAAATGTCATCGGTGTCATAAAACCTGGAAAGATGAAATTAACTCTTTGAAATACGTCCTTCAATCTCTTTATCAGGAGACTTGATTCAAGACGTAACAAACTTTCCTCGTAAAATTTATGTTTCATTGATAACGGCTTTTTTACGAAAACGAAACAATCGATAAATTCATGTAAGCAGGACATAAATATCTTCTGAATTTCTCGTACTTGTCGCGTCGCCATAATTTCGCAGAGTTATAGCCGGGAAATTACCACGTCATTATGTATTTATTTTACACTTCTTCGGATCCGTGCAGCAAGATTTTATGGTGACGTTCTTATCAAGCAATTATTCAGGTCTTGTAAAGTCATTTTTCAGTGGAAACGTCTCTGTGTCATACAAAATACGTTATTTTCATATTGTCGCAATTCTCGTTGCAGAGATAGATATGTTTGCATTTTTTCACTGCTTCCATTTACAGTGTTGCATGGTTATAAAAGTAGTAGTGACATATGATTTCATTGCATAAAAACTAGACTATAGAACATTTTGATATAATTGTATGTATGTGGATTACATGCAAACTATGTATGAAAATATTTGAAAAACAAAACAGAACAAACAGATACAAACCTAGGAGATAAATACGAGTAAATGAAAAAAACCAAACATCAGTGATTTTGTAAAATTAATAATTGAAATTAAAAATTTGAAATTTGAAATTGAATATGAGTTTCACTTCCCTTGCACAGTTTGAAGTTCAAGCACACGATTCAAGGTTTCATGCAAGAGAAGTGAAACTCAAATTCAATTTCAAATTTGTAATTTTTAATTTTTCAAAATCAATGATGTTTGGTTTTTTTTTTTCATTTACTCGTATTTTTCTCCTCGATTTGCATCTGTTTGTTTAGTTTTTTTTTCTTTGTAGTATTAGTTTTTACACTTTTCATTTTTAAAATCGCACCCAAAGTTTCACTTCTGCCGTGTGTTTTCCGACACACAACAGTTTTTTTATAAACTTTTTGGCATTTTTTGTAATTCTTATATGTTTTAGCAATGAACGAGCTTTATAAATGTCTATTTATTTTTAAAATTCGATACTCTTGGAATTAAATTGAAATAACATTTTATAGTTTTATGGATTTTTTATTCAATAAAATTATAATTTCACGGATTTTAGGTATTTCAAATATTTCAAGAAATTTTCATATTGCATATAATTTGTGAACTTTTATTTATTAAATGGTATTTTCAACAACTTTCAAAGTTTCTATGGCTCACGATACAGAATTCTATAATTTTATTCTATATTAATGAAATAACTGACTATTTTCGTCACTTCATTTCAATTTTTTAATGAAAATTACGTTTTTCTAGTTTTTTAGTATTTAGTCAATCGAAACAATTTTGTGACTTTTAATTTTGAAGTCTAGAATCACATATTTTTCATGCTTGTGTTTCGATTTCGATTTTTGTGGTTTTCGAGATTCAGATTTTCATATTTTCATCTTTTTGGTATTTTTTATGATTTTTTAATTTTTGAGCAATAAACGAGCATTATGAATTTTTTATTTGCTTTTTAAAATTCGATACTGCAGGAATCAAAGTTGAAAAATATTTTTTATTTTTATAGATTTTTTAAAAAATTATAACCTTGCAGATTTTAGGTATTTCAAAGATTTCTAGAAACTTCGTATATTTTCAGCAATTTATTAAGAAAAAATTTGTTTTAGAAAAATATAGTTATTTTCTGTGAAATTTTATGATTTATAATTTCACAGTCTAGATTTATAAATTTTTAATGATCGAATTATATGTAGTGAAATTCGATTTTTATGATTTTCGAGATTCAGCTTCATTTCTCTCTAATATTTTTGGTATTTTTCGTAATTTTTTTATTTTTGAGCTATAAACGAGCATTATGAATTTTTTCAAGCTTTCTTAAATTCCATACTGTAGAAATCAAAGTTGGAAAATTTTTTATATTTTCATAGATTTTTTAAAAAATTCTAATTTTACGTATTTAAGGTAATTCAAATATTTCATGAATTTTCGTATTGCATGTTATTTATACACTTTGATTTATTGACTGGTACTTTCAACAATTTTCAAAGTTTTTATAGAACACTACAGAGAATTTTAAAATTTCATACTATATTATTAGAAAACTGAATATTTTCATCACTTTCTCTCAATTTTCAATGAACATTTTTTTCCATATTTTTTTAAGTATTATGTCAATTGAAACAATTTTATGATTTTTAATTTTGAAATCCGGAATCTCACATTTTTAATTTTCGGGTTATATGTAGCATAATTCAATTCTTGTGATTTTTAAGTTTTTTTTTTCTAATCTTTTCAAAAATTTTTGTAATTCTTTTATTTTTGAGCAATAAACGAGCATTATGAATGTCAATTCAGCTTTTTAAATTTTTCAAATTCGATTCTGTAGGAATTAAAGTTGAAAATTTTTAAATATTTTTATAGATTTTTATAGAAATTATAACTTTTCAGTTTTGAGGTATTTCAAAGATTTCTAGAATTTTCATATTGCGTGTTATTTATAAACTTTTTTTTATTTACTGGTATTTTCAACAATTTGCAGTGTTTCTTTGGATCACTATACGAAATTCTATTCCATGCTATATTATAA
>JAPYZL010089966.1:0-10971 GCA_030522825.1 Platygaster orseoliae
ATACATCTATTGACAAATTTTCATAATTCTGCGACGAAATTTAGATAGTTGTTTCGCAATGTGAAAATGATCAAAATGTAATTGGTGCCCATCTCTGCTGGCAATCAGTGACAATCAAATGTTTCAGATATTGAATAGATTTTTATCTTTTGCTAAGGTTTTTCCAATCCTTACTGAAAATGAAATTCTCATGCATCTTAATCTCATGTCTCATAAGATATTTTATATGAGATCTGGCACTAGTTCTCAGCGGCCAATTCCTAACGTGAGATCTTACATGAGATACGGCAGAACCCAGCCGGCATTCGTAATATTGCAGAAATTCGTATAATATTCCTGCAATATACCAGTAATATTATCTTTATAAAATTGTGTATGAAGTGTTACTTCAATGTGAATGAGATCATTTCTTTGAAATGTTGCTCTTGTAATGTTTCATTAATATTGCCGCAAGATTAAAATGTTACTAAATTTACTAAAACATTCTGCAACATTACTGGAATATTGCTCAGATATGTATGCAACATTGCAAATGCAATTATGGGGGACATTTTCATTTTGCAGTAACGTTTTTGCAGTCTTCCTGCAAGATTTCTGCAACGTTACAGCAAAATCTAATGTTTCACTTGCAATATGTGTCTGCAATCTTAAGGCAATGTTAAATGCCGTCTGGGAAATTTCAGTGGATTTTTTCTTCTCGAACGGTTCTTGTTCTGCGAATTCTTCTCAGACTATAGCATGTTCCGTGCCATCTTAAATTCCTGACTACTGATCCAGAATCCCCTTAAGGGTATGTGGAAGCTATTCTCATTCTGTCTCTCTTCCTCTCATCCAGTTACCGTTCTACCTATCTCTGTCGCACTACAGTAGGTTCCGAATACCCTTAAGGGGACTCGGGACCTGCTGTAGTGCGAGTAAGACGCATAGAATGGGGACTAGCTGAGAGGAAGAAGGACGAAAAGAGAATGTGTTTTCAACTGCGGCTTTTTCCTATTCCTAATTCTTGCGAATTTCCGGAAAGTAAAGTTTTTAACTATAGTTTCTGGCATAAAATGTGAATCCTCAATATAATTAAGAATTTAAAGAAAATTCAGAATTTTCATTCGGAATAACAATATATTAATTTAGACCATTGGAATTTCTTTATTGTTAAAAAAAATTTATTATTTTCAAAAATTATCAAAGATCTCAAAAAACCTTATAAATGTATGGGAAATTCGAGTAGTTTTAAAAATTTGTTCGATTTCTTGAATTTTGGAACAGAGTTTTCAATGCCCTGAAAATCACTTAAGTTTTGAAGTAATGAATTCTCTAAAATTATTGAAGATTGTTAAAAAATTACTTAAGTTACTAAAATTCACAATTTCACTGTTTCTTTTTTCGAATAAATTCATAGACTAGAATATTTCGAAACGTCTCAAAGTTTACGAAAATTCTCGAAACTATGTGTAATACTTCTAAAACACTTCTAAAATAAATGTCATAAAATTTTGACCAAGGTAGATAAATTTCCATTTTTTTTTTCTTTTTCATTAAAATTAATTAATTACAATTTCAGAAAAATCATGTTTTTTGAAAAATTCACGGAACATGTCTTCGAAAAAATTGCACAAAGTTTTCGAATTTAATTTCTTTCAATATAAAAAAAGTGTTTGAACTTGAATTATTAATTTGAACCATTTGTTTTGTTTTCAGGAAAAACATTAAAAAATGTGGGAATTCACAAATATTGATATTAATACCCCTATATATATATATATAGGGGTATTAATGATTATTCACCCTCGTAATTATTCCTAAGAGGCGTCATAATATTTAAAAATTTATGCTTACAGTTAAAAAATAAAAATACAACAAATTAAAACTTCCATAATTGATTCCAAATCCAAAAAATCAGAGGATTTCAGTAGTCTCAATTATAAATGTAAAAAATAAAATAATCTCAACTTAGAATAACGATTCGTAAGTAATTTTTCATTACCAAAAACTACCTAAAATTCCCTTAATTTCCTAAAATAACCTATTTCATTGCAAAAAATAATTCTCACGACTTTTCAGTTTAAAATTATTTTTACGATTCCTCCAAAATCTGATCAAATTCATCAAACCATTGTATTAGAAAAAATTCCTATAGAAATAAATTATTTATTCTCGCGATACAAAATCCAGCGTTGGTTTTCCGTTTGTCATCGGAGGATTTTCAACAAAGACTCTATTGAATCGATTCGAAATGTAACCCCTCCAAGTCTGAAGTTCAGCTTTGCTTTTTGCTTATACCAAAGCAAGGGCGTGAACTCGTCAATCGTTTTCTCACAACTCGAGAACCGATAAACGATTTGATTATTTTTTATCAGCCAGACGAAAGATCACGAATACGATGACGGATTAACGCAGGATTAAGATGAAATATCGTCAATAATTCCATTGACTAATATTTTATCTAATTTTTTTTTTTGAACTGATATTGAAATTCCTGTACTCAATACATGATTCAAACTTTACAAAAATTAAAAAAATTTGCATTGATAAGATCTGTTAACTCGCAATGATCACATTCAAGCCGTTTTTAGCACCTTTATCGTTATAACTTTTTTTGCGACGTCGCAAGATTTAATGTTCCGCGATTCATATAACCATTGTCCAAGGATCGCAATTTAATCTAACTGGAAATCCTTGTTTTTTTTTTTTTTTTATTTCCAACAAAATAGGACGAGAAACACAAGAACATTACATGTTTTCAGATAACTTGAGATGACTCAGCTCGCGCAGTATCAAAGTTTACTCGAGATTCATTCAGTGAAAATTCTTCCCGGAAACAGCTATCATCGATTATCATCTGAATCCCCCGAAAAAAATAATCAGCGATGATGAAACAATAGGGGAAAAATTTAATCGTGCCACATATTTTCTTAAATACAATATATTTCAGTTCGAGATTATTCAACATTTATTAACGCAGAATAAACAATCTTCGCAAAAATAAAACTTGCTTATCACTGCTTATGTTCTACACGATATCTTATAAGAAAACTTTTTTATTTGTTACATTACGATCGATAAATAGGTTTCTAGATTTTTCAGAATTGTTTTTACACGAGGCGAAAATTATTATACACAAGCTCTCAGATTTCGTCTTTGTCGACTAAGACACGCTACTTGTTTATTTCTCCTCTAAACGAACAGATAGTCAAGTTTCTCGACATTCAAAAATCGGCGTCCAAATTGCCAAAAGTTAAAATTTATAGATATCACGAATTTGGCCGATTAAAATTTATGGACGCCCGGACAAATGATGTTCGTCGTCACCGATTGCTATTCAAAAATCCGAAACACCGACGATTTAAACTCTAAAAATACTCGAGTGAGAAACAAAGTTGTTCTTTAACCACATAAATAAAACTTTTTGCAGGTGCGAGTGCAATTTCAAAAAGTCAAGCTAACAATAAGTTTCACATTTTCGTAATACTTTTCGTAGACGATCCGTTTCAGAATCACAATGAGTTCCAACAGTGAAGCAGACTTCAGATAGTTACTTGATAAAATGGAACTCAGTTACTGTTACAGTTACTTTCGAAAAGGTAACTGGAATGTAAAAATATGAAATTTTTTTTCGCGTTGAAAACGAATTTGAAAAAGTGTTTATACTGTAAAAAAAAGTAAATGTAAATTTACCAATAGTTTAAAATCACGTGGTTGATTGTATTTTATCACTCTAAATATTTATTTATATAATGCATTTTTTTTTTTTTTAGAATATTGCCAAAATCAATGTTGTGTAGAAAAATACTTGAGTATGTAAAGATTGATTAATATTATTTACATTTACGAGAATTTCTCGAAATTCGCAGGATTTGATCGGATTCGAATTTCACGTGTTTCGGAATAATTTGGAAAACATTTATTTATCATTTTCAATAACTTTTATATGATAAATTTTAACTTTGAAGTACAATATTATGAAGTGAAGTTTTAGGTACTACTTTTGAATTTCTATAAATTCCTAACTGTTTTTTCGAAATTTAATAGAAATCTGCGGAATTTCTAGAAAAATTTAAACTTCATGTACTTATTGTTTGATTAGTATAATTTTCAATCAATTTTGGATTTTCAAATTCAGGCTAATTTCATTATATTTCAAGAAAATTTCAAAAATATGAGAAAATTTCCGAGAATTTTATATAGTTTTAAGAATTGGAAAATCCTAGTTTCCAAAATATTTCAAAATGAAATATTTCCTAAAAAAGATCTATTTTTTTTTAATTTCATAAGAATTTTTATGCTTGTCAGTGTTTTTCTCAGAATATTCCCAAAATCTTGATCTGCGGAATTTACAGAAAAATTTACAATCCTTATACTTATTGTTCAATTGGTAGAATTTTCAGTAAATTTTGGATTTTCAAATTCAGGTCAATTCCGTTATATTCCAAGAAACTTTTAAAAATATAAGAAAATTTCCGGGAATTTTGTAGTTTCAAGAATCGGAAAACCCTGGTTTCCCAAATATTTAAAAATGAAATATTTTCTAGAAAAAAATGATCAATTTCTTTTATTTTGATTTTATAAGAATTTTTACGCTTTTATAACATTTGTGAGTATTTTTTGAAATTCGCAGGATTTGGTAAGATTCGAATTTTTCGAATTTCAAAGTAGTTTTCGAAAAATGTATCACTTATTTTTAATATCTCTCACATTCTGATAAAATTTTTTACTTTGGAGTACAATATTATAAAGTTAAAGTCATTCTTAGAAACATTTTTTATTTCTTACGAATTCTTACTGTTGCCTTAAAATTTGATAAGAATTTGCACAATTTTTGGAAAAAATAAAAATTCTAAAAAATGTTTGATTATAAAATTCAGGTAAATTCCATTATATTCCTTAGTCTTAAGAAAAAAATTCTGGTTTCTTAAATAATCCAGAATAAAATATTGAGATATTTTTTTCAGCCAAGAAAAATTATCTATTTTAAATTTCAAAAACTTCAGATTAACCTCATTTTTCTAAGTCATGTTTTTTTTCCGAATTTGCTGAAAATTTTTATTTCATTCAAAATGTTACGTTTTACAGTTTTTTTTTTTCGAAAAATAATGGAATTTTCAAAATTCCGTACCATTTAACTTTGAACAAAAATGTGACAAAGTTTGAGTCATTTTACAATATTTCTGAATGTTTAAAAAGGTTTTAAGGTAACATTTACGTATCTTCTTAGTTTCTGAAAAAATTCGAACTTTCAAAATTACTTCAGTATTATTCGAATAAATCAGATGTATAGTCAGAAGTTACATATTTTTTTCCTGCGAAACGTTATCTTGATTAAAAATCTATATAACAACAATTTTCAGCAAAAAAAAGTGTAAAAATCATCATTGCATCAAAAATCCTTGCAGAACTAATTTTTGTTGATTCACGCGATCTGCAAAGAAATACTGTACATAACACCAATTTTCAAAAGTTCAATGCACGAAAAACTTTTGCTGAAATCACACCCAGTTCTTAGTTTTTACATTTTTCCCTCCCATAAAAGATTTTCCTTCATTTTCCATGTAAAAAAAGTCAACGTTTAAAAAAAAGCAACTGTAACCGTAACTTCCAAAGTCTGCAATTAATAATTATCTCCATAGAAATCTAGACGTACGGCGATCACGCGTTTCTATTTTACGTGAATAAAAAAATAAGGAAAATATAATCTTCTATTTCAAACGATTGTCTTGCGTTACACGGTAAATAATTTTCAAATAATCGATTTTTGGTAAAATTTCGCACAAATCAGCCAAATAAAGGCGTTAAGTATCAGTCTGTAAATAAAAACATTCGCGGATTTTGTAACGTTTCAACGCGTTCAATTGTTTTTTTTGATGTTCAAGCCAAGAATGTGCGGACTGTGGCACGAATGTCCTGTCGGCACATAGGGCAGTGCGAGAGCGATGGAGCGCAATGCACGCAAGTTACTAAATGCCCACAAGGTAAAAACACGACGGCCACTTCGCAGTCCATGCAAACTTTGCAAAGACGAGCCTCTTTCAACCGACGAATTTCCTCTTCCAGAGAAACTGCATTTAAAAATTGTACAAATTATCTAACATTTTAGTTTTTCAATTTTTTTTTTTTTATAGGAGGTGGTTTTGAGGGTTCAAACCCCTTTGGAAATTCGAGATGAATTCATTATTATTTCACGAAAAATAGACAAAAGTGATGGTGATAAAAAAATAATGCGTGAAAATAACGATACTGAATCATAAATGAGTAAAATTTAAATCAAGTTCAGAATTTTTAGTTTTTATATCTTAAATTAATAATCATTGTAACTTGAAAGGAATTTTTTCTGAAACTAAATTATAATACAATATAAAGATCATTTTCTATAAAGAAACATGGAAATAATTTTTTTTTAAATGGTGATATTTAAAAAAAAGACCTAAATCTACGAAAATTTTATAAGAATCTAAAAACTTTGAAAACTTGGAAATCAAGTTGTAAGAAATAAAGACAGAAAATTCATAAAAATACTAGAAAATCTTTTGAGTCATACAATTTCTGAAAAATACTAAAAGTTATTGAATTCTATGAAAAAATTGCGTTTCTGAAAAATCTGCAAAAAATATCTATGAAATTATCAAAAATCTATCGATATTTGCATTCTGGAGCATATAATTTTAAAAATTGATTTATAAAAATCTATGAAAATATCAGAAATCTAAAAAAAAACACTAAAAAATCCTTTAGATTCCCATAAATAGAAAAAAATGCAAGAAATACTGTGAAATCTTTTCGTACTCAAAAACTATATTATGAAGAAAGTTTTCTTAACAATATTGTTTCACGAAAAATAGACAAGAGTGATAATTATAAAAAAATAATGCGTGAAAATAACGATACTGAATCACAAATGAGTAAAATTCAAATCAGGTTCAGAATTTTGAGTTTTTCTATCTCAAATTAACAATTATTGTATGTTGAAAAGAATTTTTTCTGAAACTAAATTATAATATAATATCTAGCCGAATATTTCCTGTAAGAAAACGTGGGAAAACATTTTTTTAAACAGTGATTTATGAAAAAAGACCAAAATTTACGAAAATTCTACAAGAATATCAAAACTTTGAAACTTGGACATCAAGTTGTAAAAAATGAAGACAGAAATTCATAAAAATACCAGAAAATCTTTCGTCATACAATTTCTGAAAAATACTAAAAGTTATTAAATTCCGTTTTTGAAAAATCTGCACAAATGGCAAAGTATAAAAATATTAGGAAACGATAAAAAAATCTAATAAATACAGAAAAAAAAGAAAATTCAAGGGGTACATAAAAAATACTTGACATTCACGTAAACTTTATTATTTAAAAAACATATGAAATTATCAAAAATTTATCGATATTTGCATTCTAGAGCATATAATTTTAAAAATCGATTTATAAAAATCTATGAAAATACTTAAAGTCTAAAAAAACATTAATAAATCCTTTGATTTTCATATATAGACAAAAATGCGAGAAATACCGTAAAATCATTTCATACTCAAAAACTATATGAAGAAAATTTTCTTAACAATATTATTTCACGAAAAATTGACGAAAGTGATGAAATAAAAAAACAAAATTATTAAAATAACAATACTAATGAAAAAAGTCAGTGAAATTCAAAACAAGTCTAGAATTTATAGTTTTTCTAACTCAAAATAATAATTATTATACCTTGAAAAGAATTTGTTCTGAAATGAAATTGTATTCATGAATGTTTGAGTATACAATGTATAACTAAACATTTTTAAACTAATAAAAATATTAAATGCTATAGCATATTAAATATGTGAAATCTGTGTACTATGATTTTCTCAAAAATTTTAAAAAAGTTTATGCATAAAAATCCAAAATAAAATCAAAAAATCCGTCGAGTTGTGAAAAATCACTAAAAGCACGAGAGAAAAAAGTCTCAAACTTAGCTAATTGAAAATCACAAAAATTGGATTCTACAACATTTAATATAAACTTGAAAAAATATACAACTTATGACTCGAAAAAATTTAGAAAATCATATTCTCATAATCACATCTTTAAAACAGTTCAAAATCTAATTCTATTTAAAAATTTCAAAGTTAAAAAACTCGTGTAATTTGTGAGAAAATATTGAGTTTATTCTTATACGAGCTAGCAATAAGATATTATTCTCAGAATATTGCAATAAATCCAATGTAGCATTTAAAGTAAACTATTTTTTGAGTTTAGTATAGAAAAAATAATTCAAAGGAATCGTTCATTTTTTAGAATTAATGGTATTAGAATAGTAGCATAGAAATATTATCCTAAATGATTTTAATTCTAATAAAAATCTTGTAAGATTTTTATAAGGAAAAAACTTTTTATTTATAATTTCTTGTTTAATGAAAAATTAATTTAAGTAAATTTATATGAAAAAAAAACTCATAAAAATAAAAAATTCTTCATCAGATTAGAAAATTTTTTATAAAAATATTAAAGTTTGTAAAAAGTGTATGAGGCCCAAATATTTTTTATAAAAAATTTTTTCTAAGGTTTTAACAAGGTCACTATAAAAAACGGAATTCAAATACAAAATTTCTGTTTCTTCTAAAATTTTTTCTTTTTTTTAAAAAAATCAAAATCACTGTGGAATAATTTATAAATTCTCTTTGATCGACTTTTCAATGATTTTTTCAATCTTTCAGTCTTCTTGGGAAATTAATTATAATAAAAACCACGACAAACAATTTAAATAAAAAAAATATTACCTCCCCCCCCCTGAATTCACACAAAAGTCAACATTTTTCCCGATTCCAAACTTAGAAAATTTCAAAAACACGAGAAACTTTTGAGAAAACATTTGGGATTTTCAGTTTAACTTTCAAGAAAAAACTTGATGAATAGTTTTAAAAATACTGTAAATCAAAACTTTACCGGTTTCTACTGAAACAGCTACGGTAAGTTCCCTTTTGTCCTGCTCAGTTCTCGAAGTCTCCTCATCGCTTTTCCCACTTTCCATTTCCTCAACATTTTGTACTTTTTCCTTTTTCGACCTCGAATATTTTGGCATACGTTCGTCGTTCATTTGATTCAACAGAGGTGTGAATTCGGAAGATAAAGAATCGAGCGTTCGATTTTCAGTTGATGAACTACGCAAACCATCAACAAACAAATTTTAAAATGAATTGCTTCTGGAAATTTATGTCAATTGTTTTAAACATTCGAAAAGAAAATTTGAATTGCAAATAACCTCGAAGTGAAGAAATTTGAAAACCGAAATTTCTCGTTTCGAGATCCTTATTATCTGAATAATCACGATTAAAAATCAAGTTAATAGTTATATTTGTTTCTCCTACTTATTATTTATGCAAACTTTTGGTAAAAATAAATTACCTGTTGGAATCTTCGTAAAATTGCATTCGAAGAACGTCTTCGATGAGCTCGTCTTCGCTTACGTGAGGTGCTCCAGTTTCCTCGAGTTTCTTCTTCAAAGCCATTTTCACTCTTCCTACATGAAGACCGATTTGAAGTGCTACCTGCAATAGAACATTCCAAATTTCTTCATAAGTATTTTATAGAAATATTAAAAAATTTAATTAATGAACAAACCGAGTATTTATATGTATATATTCATACCATGAATATATGCATATGCACATATTCATGGCACAAATTAGTATATCGCGCATATATTCACAAATTCACACACATCACTCAATTGTGTTTTATTTATCCCCAATTTATTTTTTTAATTATAGAATCTTTATTTTAAATTATTTATTGTCCATTGTATTCGTAATTAAACTTATGAATGATTATAAGTTATTATTATGAATTACTTTTTTGTGTGCATATCATAGTGCATATTTTTATTCACTCTGTTAATGAAAATATAAAAATCTTATTCAGTATTTAAAAAATTACCTGCATTTAAATATTAAATATATCGTTTTTGTGAGGTTTGGTGGAAAAAATAAATTAATTCTATGTGATAATTTTTGCAGTTCTAAAAAAAAAATGACTGTAATAGTTAAAAATGCGATTGGGAGTATTAAAAAAAAAATTTGTTTTTATTTGGGATAATTGAACTTACCATGGCTGGCGTAGTTCCTAGCAATTGTTCTAACTCCAAGTTTGTCACTTCTCGGACATGGGAAGTGGACGGTGGTGCCGGAACCGACGTTGAAGGTGTATTTATGCTTATCTTAATAAAAACCGTAAAGAATCGTAACTTGATTATAAAAAAAAATAAAACAAAATGTTTGTTAGTGTAACCAACATAAAATAAGTTTAGTATTATTTAATTTTTATATTATTTTATATACTATTTTATTATTATAATATATAATACACTAATATATAAAATATATAAATATTATATATATATATATTATTTATATATTATATTTTATTTTATATTACATAATTTTAAACCAACATGAAATAACTTTAGTTCAACCAACATAATTAGGAAGTTGCATGGAAAAAAAAAATTTTATTTTCTACATAGTTATGTATCTATTATTTTCGAAAAAAAATCGATACGTATTTTTTTTTTTCTTTGAAAAATGATCATTTTAATTTAAAAAACATGTGAATATTCAATTTCGTATACATAGATATACTGAGCATGAAAATGACGTCATATAATAAGAATGACGTCACTGTATCGGAATTTTCAAAACGATGAGTTTCAGTCAGTTTCCGTCAATTTTTGGGATATGACAAAAAGAAAAAAACACTTGATTTGATATTTTTTGATTAACTAACCATATCAGCTATAAAAAAATTGATGCAACTTCCCAATTGATTAAATAGTATATTTTGTAACTAGGACCTAAGGCGTGGCTTTTTGGGCGAGGGCTAATTTATCAGTCTCGGCTACGCCTCGGCAGATAAATTAGCCCTCGCCCAAAAAGCCACGCCTCAGGTCCGAGTTGCAAACGATATTTTTTGCAAAATACGCACAAAAAGGTGCTTCTCGCACCTGAA
>JAPYZL010089971.1:0-10695 GCA_030522825.1 Platygaster orseoliae
TATTCTGGTTGCGAACAAATCAATGTAAAAACTACCAAAACAATGCTCAATCCTGACGAACTCTGAATTAGCCAGGTTTCACTCTGTCTCTCTTGAAAGCAATCTAGATTCTGATTCGGCAATATAGTTCTTCCTCGATTCTATATACGTTGCAAAAATCCAGATGTTCCTCCTCTCGCACCATCTCCAAATCTCTCTACCTAATTCACACAATCTTGGATACTTAATACTTCCCATTCTATTTATGTAACTAATGGCCGTCGTATTATCAATTTCCAGTAAAATATCATACGTCCTAAGATCTGAAGCAAAACACTTTAGAAATCATAGAAGGCAGCTTTTAATTCTAAAAAGTTAATTGATCCAATTTATGTTCATTACTCCACCAGCCATGTGATTTTTCACCTTTAGACATGAGTCCCCAGCCTGAAAGAGATGCGTCCGAATAAATGACCGAGGAATATTGACCCTGTCGGACTGGGTTGGAAGCCACATGAATGTTAATTATCCACCAATCCAAATCTTCCAAACTTTCCTCAGACAAGATCACTTTCCCATTGTAACCCTCATTGCATCTCTGCAAGGCCAAAAATCTTTCCGTTCTAACCTATTTGTATAGACAGGTCCATATCTAATTGTAGGGCACACAGAAATCAAGTAATCAATAAATTGAGCAAGATCTTTGATTTTCAATATCCGTCTCTCTCTCAAATCGAAAGCACGGTCCTTTATTTCTTGACATCTATCCCTTGGTAAAGTAACTTCAAATCTCTCTGTATCCACTACAAAACCTAAAAACCTGCAAACTCTCGATGGAACTAATTCACATGTATTCTTACTTCTAATAAAACCTAGTGATCCAAGTAATTCCTTTGATTCAGCAACATCATGTTTACATTCAATCCCTGTGTGACCCACAAGAAGAAAATAGTCTAAATAATTGACGGAAATCCATCCCTTTCCTCTCAGAAATTGGGTAATTGGTTCCATTATCCGAGTAAAACGTAAAGAGCCATAGACAAACCAAACAGGAGACAATTAAACTCATATGGCACCCACATTTTTTTCAAGATGCTTTGTTTATAAGAATTTGAAGAAATCTTCTGATGCGAAAATGTTGGTAGCATTGGAAACAAATAGGATATTGACAATCCTTTTTGTTTGACATTTATTTGATGTTTGTGGAAAAAATCGTTTACTATTTTTAATGTTCGAAATTCTTTTAGAAAATATGCACATACTGTAGAATAAAATAAAGGTAAAATAATTTTCAAGTTCTTTGTTCGAAAACAAGCGTTAGTTTGCTTTGTATTTTGTGATGAGTGAGTTTGTCGAAAGAGACGTTTTTTTCAAATTCTTATCTTTTTTCATATAAGATTCCCGACAGAACCAAAAAATCATATTTATTTCGAAATAAACAACCAGAACCCATTTTTATTGATGATTTATGTTACGAGACATATTTGGATTTGAAACGTGAGTTGTTATTTGTCATAATTAAATTTCAAAGGTTCTTTTATTTGTTTGAAATATTTATTTCATAATTATTTATTATTTATTATTATTATACATTCTCGACATATACCTCTGCAGTAAATATATGATGTACCGATTTCTCTATTTTAAAACTTATTTAATGTTTCTTTTGTATAATTGTTAAGGTTTCTTTTATCCCCAGTAATTTTGATTCATATAAAAACTTGATAAGAAAATTTTCTTTATAGAATTTTATTTTTTGTAAAAACTCTTCTAGAAATGTTTGTATCATTAATTTTTGTTTTATGAGAGAAATTAGTTAAAGTTAATTTATTGAAGAAAAACTCATAAAAATTAAAATTTTTCATAAGATTGTAAAATTTTTCATAAAAATATAAGAATTTTGTAAAATATGTACGGGGCTCAAACATTTTCTTATAAAAAATTTACAGTTCCGTATAAAACTGTCTCTCTTTCAAGGTAGACTTGATAAAAAACGGAATTCTTATGTAAAATTTCTGATTTTTTTAAAAACTTCGCTTTTTTCTATAAAAATCAAAATCACTAGAAATGCCTTTGACCTTTTTTCTTCTCTTAATGTGTGGATCTTTGCATGAATGATAAGTAATTTCCTGTTGTTACTGTAAAGTATATCGGATTTTTGCTATTCAAATTACAAAAAAATTTTCTTAAACTACAAATTTTTAATATCTCACAAACAAATTATAAATATTATACTCACAAATGTGAGGGAACACATACTATCATGAAACAACAACATACATTATTAAAAAAAAATTATGTTTAAGTAAGCTAGAACAAGAAGGTATATCTATAAGAAGAACGTTAATAATAGATAATTAATCGTGAACGATTTTTTTCGCCCATAATCGATTACGATTTAATCGCCGTAGGAAATAATCGATTATTTTTTCAATAATCACCCATCTCTAAACTGTAGGAGTAAAAAACAAAAACGCATCAATGTATGAGTGAATAGTGTAACGCAGACGGGACAGGAGGGGATTATTAAGCATCAAACAGTCGACGCAGATGGTCGTATTAAGGAAAGTTATAGTTTGTATAATCTGAAATACATTCTGTCGCCTCTTCGAAATCGTTTGAAAGAAAGTCTTTTGGACGACATTTTAGTCATCAGAACGAATTTCTTATTCCATCGAAACCATTCTTTTTGTGAATGAGGAAACCAAAATTGTTTTTGTTAATAGAAGCACCGATTATCACGAGGTTTTTTAGTGTTATTGTTTTCATTTCTAATTTTTAATTTTTAATTTTCAATCATTGCCATTTAACTACTTACTCATGTTTTAAATTTGTATTTATATTTTTACTCCTTGAGTATTAAGTTGAATTTCAAATTTTATTTGTAAGAAAATTTTCTTATTTAACCTATTCAAACATTTGTAGAATTGCATTCATTACGAGTCTTTCTTTTATCTAAGTTGCTCATTACCTTTGCAGGTAATGCAATAACTTGTTTCAATCGTTACCGTATTGAATAAGAGATTATGTAGCGTCCGATATTGTTCGCCTTCGGCCTAGAGTGGAGCGGAAAAGCTATTTAATGCTCCGCTCTTGAGCGGAGCGTTACAAAATCCACGCGCTCCACTCCAGGCCCGGAGCGGAGCGCGAAAACTTTCAAGTGCTCCGCTCCGAACTGGATTGGAGTGCGAAAATTTTCAAGTGCTCCGCTCCGGGCTGGAGCGGAGCGTTATAACTTTCACGCGGAGTAGAAAGTTTGAGCGCTCCGAAACCCTATTTTTAATAGAGACAATATGAATTTCAAGCGATTTTTGGCTCCAAAACCGAATATTGCAATTTGCAAAAAATTTTTCTATGCCGTGGGGAAAAAGTAAATGTGCAGTTTTACTATCTAAGGGGTCCCCAACATAATGTCATAAACGACGAAGCCCTAAGTGCGCGTCTGGAAATGATGGTTCCTTGTAAGTGACTTCGAAAACACAGAAAAATATGTATGACATGTGATACGTGTTTAATTCGAAATTTTCAAAAAATATGAACCATTTCTACGACATCTGCGTCGCATTTGTTCACTTACGATTTTAAATAGTTTTCCTGCTTCAAAGTTGGGAATTTCCGGAACCACATGAGATAAAAATATTTTTGTCATATGATGAAATTAGGTAAAATGAACAAGTATCTAACTTTTGTGAATCGTCAGGAATCTCGAAACAATTTTGCACGTTTCAATGCTTAACCTATATTTTTACAACTATATTCATTATTTTTGAGAAATACTGCGATCTTCGTATTCTTTTTAATGTGAATCCTCTTATGTATTTTTATTAAAAACATTTGAATGGTTTTTATATCGTTTGTGCCTTAGATGTAAGGTGAATTAAGATAATCGCTACACGAACAAGCAAAGTTTAATTTCATAAGTGTACTATTTATTAAATTTCTATTTTTACATGTAAGTTGTTGTTATGAAAAATATATTATTATAGTAAAAACTGAATACAAATATTTGAGATATTACAAGTCGATATACATGTTACAAATAAGATTTTCCGAAAGCTATTTCTAATGTCACAACTTCTACGTACTACAGAGTTATAAGTGACATTCTTAGAGGTAATTGTAACACAAAGGATTTGAAAAACGAAAATTATAATCATAAATAATTTTAAACAGTAGATTAAATAAATAATAATAAAAAAAATCATACATTTAATAAATAATTCATAATTCGATTAACGTTGTCATTATAAATTCATGAGATGAATAAGTAAATAAAACATTTTAGTATAGAAAAAATTCATGTATGTACAAACAACGATAAACCTTGTTTTACGTATTCCTTCAGCGTTCTTTCCGAAAAATCCCAATCCTAGCCGTAGTCGAAATATGGTTTTTTTACAATTAGTCCCATTTTCGAGGTTTTTTTTTGACTTCAATTTTTAACTTATATCTAGAGCTTCCAAAAACTATTATTATCATTTTCTCGGAATGAATTCAGTAACTTCTATTATTTTTTTTTTCTATTCTTTGCACTGATTTTGTAATTTTAAAAATTAAATGATTAATTCTAGTGGTTCATGCAGAATACTTATGATTACTCAAATCATTCACTAATCATTGTCGTGCTATGAAAAAAAAATATTATTCTTGTTAAAGGAGTCTTGCGATGTCATTAAATGTAAAAATTTTCAAAATTATCTTGAATTCAAATGATACCCAAATACTTGAGAATACCTCGACGTCTTTCATTAAGGCTTATCTGAAAAAATTTATCGTTCGATGACTTTTTCAATCATTATTTTATGTTCCGCATTATAATAATCGATATGATTAGTGCCGTTAATGTACTGTAGATTTCAAATAATTTTGTGAAAAATTTTCGCTACTATTCAATACTGCGATTGTTTTCGATTCTAATTCATTTTTCTTGTTCTTACAGTTAATTATATTATTTATTGTTTGTTCGTGTATTGAATATGATTCTGTTTTTGCCAAACGTCGATTACGCTCATTTTTCAAGTCCATGGCATCATACTTAATCTTCGTTAAAAAAGTGCTCTTCATTCAACAAAAGATTCATTATACAATGAGTAGGCTGATACAATCTCAGTATTCAACATCACGATAAATTATTTATTATAAACATCGTATAAGAAGAACATGTTAAATATTCATAAGTCTGAAAACTAAAATTTGTTAATGTATAGTGTTAAAAAAAATTAATCCATCCAATCTTTTATAATATGTAGCGAAATGAGCACAAATGCGTGGATTTGATAAAACGGAGATGTAAGTGAGATATTTTATCACCATGACCGGAATAATACTGCTAATCGTCGGTTCAAAAATTCAAGTGATGGAACAGATTATTACACGTGATCACAGAAGTCAGAGAAACAGATTATGGAATAAGAGTATCTTAGGTAGATTTATTTGTCAAAAATCCAGAAAATCATGTGTAAAGATATTAAATTTATCTCTATGCTCACAGCTATAGATTGATAAAGATGTTGCATGAGTTTAGAAAAGCAGCCAATACTATCTAAACAGTTTCAAATTATAGTGCTACAGAAAAAGTGGTGAATAAGGATGAATAAAAGTGAGCAAAGATTTGCCGGTTAATATATAAGGTACGGTTGAACTTTCTGCAAAACATTTATGAATTATTAATTGTATAACAAGTGCCCTTTTCATCAAATCCAGGTGAGAGCGATTTAATTATTAATGAAATCATGAATGATAACAGATAGTAGCTATCCGAAATTTAAAAAAAACTTTGCGGTTGTTTGATTCACGAGAACTTTTCACAATGTTCCACATCGAGAACAAAAGATTGCAACAAAATTTAAATTTTGATAATTTTTTTGTTGGTCTCTTAATTCTCAAGTGTTATAATGCTTATATTTACTCTCTTAGATTAAATTTCTAAAACGTCATTAATATTCGGTGGCAATCTTTTTTTTTTAATTAGTGATTTTTCATTAAGGGAACGTCGTTTTTTACTATTTTATTTTTATTCTTTGATAATAAGTAATTTTTTTCTGATGTGTTAATAATTATTCCGCTAAAGTATCAAGTTGACAACGAGTATAAAATAATTAATTATTATTAATTATTCACTAATTTATTCGTATGTAATATCATAAATTTTTAAGTGTTCCATTACATGCAGAAATTTTGAAAAGGCTGCTACTAATTCGTAATTTTTGAATAACGTTTATTCATTTTCTGCTAATTTATTCCAAAAAAGTGTAACGTATGTCAATGATCACAATCTTTTGACGTGATATAGATAAAGCAGAAGTAAGTCCACATGCATATAAATTTTGTTCTTGATAGTATACGATATTCTTTAATGAAATTGATTGTACTATGAAAGTTGTATCAATGCGATTATATTCTGGAACTGGACGGTGGTAATTTACATGATAAATTTTCTGGATTCTCTAAGTTGTATATTTGTATTGTTATTCTAAACTGTACCTGTAGAAACAGCTTAGGAAGAATGCTCTTATATAAATAAATATAATGTTTTTATTTCAACTTTGATATCCATTCTTGATATGTCTTTCTTGAAAAGTTATACGATGAATAAAGTAACTGAAACTTTTTTTCAAAACAACTCGTTGGCTTTGATAAATTTTTTTTCCAACTCTTGTACTTATTTCTTTGTTTTGACTTACACTGTACGATAATTGAAAAAGTTTTTAAAAAACCACACTTTAGTGATAATCAATTCAAACAAATGGTTACGATTTTCGATTCATCTAATATGTACGTGTTATGGAAACGTTGAATGATGATTTACAGTAAGATATTATCGACATTATCAAATTTGTTGTCAGTCGTGGAGGGAGTATATACGGAGAACTGATAAAAGTCTAATTCTAGCTTAAACATGAAGAAGACTATACGAATTCAAATAACGGCGTTTCTGCAAATACTTTTTATATCGCATGTCCTTCCGATCTCATCATATAACGATAAATTATGCTGCCATTACGATGAGGACGATTATTTTCCGTGTTTGCGCGTATATGCTTTTCGTCTGCAATGCACGGATTCCTTTCATATAAATATTTCGGAAAATTCATTGGATGGTTACTACTTAAATGAAAAGCGATACTTGGTCAGCTCTACTAATAAGATACCGTCCGACAGGTGAAGATATCCAAAGTTTATGAATAAAAATGAAATTTTTTGAGTTCTTATAAAAATTAGGAAAGAAAAGACACTGTTGATGTGTGATACATAATTTTTTTCCATCAATCTTTTATAAAAAGCATTGTTTTCTTCGAAAAAATACGACAGGAAACACTTATAAGAATGAAACAGATATATATTCTTTTAATTAAAATTTTTTCATTCAGTATTTTTCTTTATTCTGCAGATATTGTCTAATAGATCCGATGAAAAATCGAGTGGAGGCTCTGATACGTACAAATGATAACCGGAAATTTGTTTGGCGGACCATTACGTTATTTACATGCAGTTGCCCACTATCTGTAACTTCTTTCACCATCACCCTTATTGTCTATATACTTCTTCTGGGGAAAAAACATTCACCAACGATTATTTATTTGCTTCATAACTGTTAACATATGTAATTATTGATCTCGTCTATGCAACATACTATTGGTACAACCTATTGGAAATTAATGAAACCATATTGCGTGCAGTAGTAGGTGATGATGAAATTTTATCATTATGTATTATCCATATCCGGGTAAAAACGAAGAGATTTACGAAGATCTAGTAAGATCTATATAGATCTCCTGAGATCTATCTACTGAACGACACGCAGATGCGCAAAGGAGATCTATAGCGATCTATGTAGATCTACATAGATCTACTTAGGTCTTTCTTAATGATACGCAAATGCGCAAAAGAGATTTACATAGATCCATGAAGATATATATATATATATATATATATATATATATATAGATCTACTTATATTTTCTGAACGATACATAAGTTTGCAAAAGAGATTTACATAAATTCACGAAGATCTACATAGATCTACTTAGATCCTTCAGAACAATACGCAAATTCGCAAAAGAGATGTACATAGATCCATACAGATCTACAGAGATCTTTTCAAATCCTCTGAATGATACGCCAGATCTGCAAAAGAGATCTACGTAGATCCATAACGATCTACAGAGATCTGTATAAATAAAACGCAGTTTTAGAAAAGATATGCATAGATGTACCGTGATCTCTGTATATCTTGATTAGTTCTTATAGTTTTTACGATTAGTACATTCAAAAGGAATTTCAAAGTTCTACGAAGATTTATTGAGATCTACAGAGATCCATTGAAATTTAAAGAGATGCATTGAGATCTTTCCAAGAAATATGCAAAGTTCGGAAAGATATACTCATAGATCTAAGTAGATGTCCGTATATCTCGATTGCTTCGTAAAGTTTTCATAGTACACTAAAATCCTAGATGATAGATTTTTGAAATATCTACTACGATCTATACAGATTTTTGGAGATCTTGTAAGAACTTGGAAAATCTCATACGCACTGAATGCATCTACTGGGCTATGAATGGATCTCCTGAGGTCTTTCCAGGGCCTTTTAGATCCAAGTAGATCTTATTAGATCTGAGTAGTTCTTGTTAGATCTGAATAGATCTACGTAGATCTAGATGGATCTCAAGAGATCGCGCCATAATGAAGATCTTCGTAGATCTACTTGAAACAGATCTCCATAGATCTACGTAGATCTCTTCGTTTTTACCCGGGTATACTCAAAGTGTGCGTTGCTGTGCTCTTCAAGCACGTTCTCCCTTGTGATGTTAAATCAATGTGACACACACACAAAATAGTAGAGTCCTTTAGATCGTGTATATTTTTCAAATCTCGTTTATCAACCTGTCAAAACTTAAGCAGTATATGTATGTCATTAGAAATTTGTTGCAATTTTTAGCATGTGCATTGTACTTTGGACGCTTGTCAAATGTGGTATGGATGAGCATACTTTCTTTTAACGTGTGGCGTAAAGTCTGATAAGTTAAAGAAATGAATATGTCTCCAACCCTTTTTTTGGTAGCTCAACATACTGATAAAAAGTTTTAGTAATAACGAACATTAACGAACACGAACAGTAACAACGAACAAAAAACTTATAGCTTTCACTCTCTTTAGGTTTACAGTTTTTCCTTTGTCGGACAAAACTCTGCAGATTGTATTTTACTTCATTAGAGTCATAGTTCCTACGATATTTTTATTTTCGGCTATTACCTTAGATTACATAAAAGCTTCAGATGTAAGTACTGGAATTTTCCATTCAGGACAGTGGTTTCCCAGTAAGTTGTTGGTCATTTTACGATTTTCAAATTTTTTATCACCATATTAACGGTCTGAATTACAATTCAATTAAAATTTTATTTACAGTACAGACAATTAGTTTTTTAAATATATTTACGATTTATTTTGAATAACTCATTCATATGAAATTTTATTATTTGCAAAAGTAATCTTTGTTTCCTATAAATCACAATTTACCAGAGTTTACGATGTAAGGTTAATGACTTAGTTTTTTGGTTTAGATCGCCTTGCTAAATGGATTTTCTTGAATGGGCCATCATTTTTTTTTGAAATACTCACCATCATCTTCACTGTTTTGACTATGGTAAAATTGCTGCTTATCCGCAATAAAAAATATGGCAACGTAAAAATAAAACCAGAAAAATTCAAATGGCATGCTTTTTTTAATGGTTATGTCTATAATGGGAAGTGCTAGAATTTTGTTGGAAATGAGTTCTGTTTTTCACTACGACAAGAGGCATACTATTTGGTAAGTGATGTGAAGAGAAAAAGAAATAATTACAACTATTATGTACCATTATAATGAGCAAGTTCAACTTCTTAGAACATTTTGCGAAGGACTCAGTAATGTTACATCGTTCACAGTTTATGTTTTTTCTAGTACTCTCTTTTTTTTTTTAAAAATGAATGAACTGCTTTCGTAGGTGACATCATGAAGTTAAGAATCCCCTGTAATTAAAAATACATAGCAATTATTATCTTTTTAAGTATAAACTATGGAACGACGAAAAATTAACGAAAATGTAATTCGCCTCTAACCATAACCCTTACACTCGTGAAAAATGATTTTATCGTCCTAATAATGTAATATACTATTATTCAGCCGTGCTTTATCGATTAAGTGACTCATTTCCAGATGAATGAATTTATTTTTTTTCTTTTTAGGGTACTACTCGATATTATTATCCACTTGCATGGCGGCTGGATATTTATTTTTTGTATTTTGATGTGCAATGAACCAAGAGAGACACTCAGGAAAAAATTATTATGCATTGTCAAACATTGAATATCAGTTGGCCAAGGAACTACAACTCACAGAAACCAATTTTCATGACTATATTACGAAGTCACTCTGTGCTTGTTTCGTTTCCATGGAATATTTTTGTCCACTTCTATCCTCAAAGTTTGACATTTAGACAGACTTTGAGCTTAGAACGGGTCAAAATATCGTTCGTACCATGTCACAATTGCCGATTTTGGCCAAAAGGATTTCGAACTTCCGCCTAGGTCGAAAACACACCTTCCAACCAAAATGAGCGATCGCGACTATAAATACGAAATGTACGAGGTTTGTTCAAAAAGTATCGCGAATTTCATGTTTTTTCAAGAATTATTTATTTATTCATGAATATCTATTTTGTCTCCTTCAAAGTAA
>JAPYZL010089974.1:0-13744 GCA_030522825.1 Platygaster orseoliae
CCACGCAGCCACTCGTAATATAAAATGACTCGAAAATCACGTTTTGAAAAGTTCTCCATAACTGCGAGAAAAAACGTGTGAACGCATATTTATAGGTCTGGTGTAAAAGGACCGAGAATATTCTAAAACATGATCACATATTTTCAAGTTTCGAGAATATTCTAGAAAAGAAAAGAAAATTCGAATTTTTTTCTACGAACTTTTCCTACAACTTGATATTTTGTTTATTCATTCCAACAACTTGAACAATAATCACAATTCATACGCTATTTGTACTATTACAAAAAATAACTTCAAGACAGAACAATTCAACTAATCCGATTTAGAAATAATTTTCAGCCAAATCCCAGTTGCAAAATAAAGCCTGCATTAGAAATTTCACACTCCAAAAAGCTTGAAACTCGTTTATCAGATCGATCAAGGCGGAATTATCATATAGGCCGGTCGATAGACGGAGAAATCAGGGCCCGACCCACGAGGAAGCGGGCTTTTCGCGGAGGGAAAAAAATGATAACGCTCGGCGATTCAGATGGAGATCGCTATCGGGGCGAATCGTCGATCGCGGTGCGATTCGGATCTTTCAGAAACAATAACGATGCGGTGTGTCTGCGCGATGACAGGAAAAGAGAGACGGAGAATAAGGCCCCGGGCCCAGTAACGCCTCCCTTCCAGGATTAAATGCTGTATTAATGCACGCCGCTTGAAAGCCCGTCTTTTTCAAGTCGTCTTTTTAACATTCTAAGCGTTCCCCTCTCGCCCTTTCGCATTTTTCGAATGTTGCCTAGCACTCTCTTCATCACGAATTCGACATTTTGTATGATTTTTAGGAGACGTGTATTTGGCTCGACTCGACGGACACTCGATCGCTACTTACAAAGTTTTTGTTCTTAACAAATAAAAATTTAAAAAATCAAATTTTGTTCCTAACAAATAAATTTTTATTGAAATCGTTTATGAAATCATTTATTTTGTGTTTCCCACAATTTTTCAGCAATCAACCTCGTGAAAACCCCATTTTTCGGAATTGCGCATTTTGCCCCACAGGTTGCAACTAGAACTAAAGTTGCTTGAGGCTAAATTGTAGCCACATATGTGGACTACAATATAGTGCCATTTACAGATCCTCTCAGTTCTTATGCTGCCTCAAAAATTTAATATTATCAAAAACTGCGCATTTCGCCCCAGTCTCTCCTATATATTTAACTTTCCTGTTTTTGGTATTAATTTGTTTTATTTTTCAGTGCTATTCAACATACCAGAATCCTACGTGATCTGCGTTATTGTGCTAATACGGTCGTCTCTATAGTTTTTTTTAATATATTGGGCTCGAATTTATTTCTGTTGTGATAAAAAGCGAAAAATTTAACATTTTGATAAGAATTACTCGAAATACGCAAAAATGTGTTAAGCAAAAAATGAAATATGAATTTACATGGCCCCCGGCAGGAAAAACGCAAAATGTGAACTTTGAGGGGCTCGAACTGTATGATGGTATGTTTCGAAAATTCTGCAAAAATAGGGTTTTGTTCTCCATATTATGACCTACAAATCTACCAAGTTTCATGAATCTATGTTGACCAGAAAAAAAGTTATGAATTTTTTTATTTATTTGAAAAGTTTTCAGAAGGAGAGATGGAAAAAATTCGGACATCGCTAAAATAACGGACACCCTAATGTGTATAGTGAAACATGAAATAAAATATATTAAATTTTGTAACTTGTTTTTCAGCTTATAAATTCTACTATTTTATTTATGAAATTTTGTTTCACAGCTGTATGAATTTTATGTCGTGGAATTTTATGATTCTCTCTACAGATTTCTAGAAAATGATGGCAAAGTATTGGAATTTAAAACGATTTTGAGTTACTTGTATTTTCATGGATTATCAATTTATTTGTAGATTGCTATACAGATTCATAGAAGTCGATGTTCTAGAATTCTAATTTCAATAAATTTACAGTATTTTTTAAAATGTCTGAGAAAATGAAATCTACGTAGATTTTTAATATTGAAGATTTGTTTTTTTCGTACTTTTTGAAATATTTATACAATTTTCTAGCGTTTTATGATACTCTCATAAATTTTTACTATTTCTCTTGATTTTCATATATGTACGTTTCTTTAGAATAACAAGTTCAAAAGATCGTAAATATTTGTTAAGTTTTTTGAAAAATTATTTCAATACTTTTAGTATTTTCAGAGTTTGTTTATGATTTGAAATACTTTTTGCTATTTTTTCGAATTTCTGTCTAAATTCTAGTTCTCTTTTTCATTAATCACTGGGTTGAAACAATTTCTTAAACTTGTTTTTTCTACATTATCCTAACTAAACATTTATAATTATAATTATTCTGAAGCCTAAATTTCTGTTATTTTTTAATGAGTAAAACAAATAATCCTGAATTTTGTGAAAATTAAATAACTTGCAGATGATCTTTTCTTATGTCTTCCAAGTCTTAGAACATATTTTCAAAATTTTCCTTTCTTTTTTTTCAATCACCTCATTTTCATTATCATCATCATTCATTAAACGCACTATTTTGTTATCATTCGTATTTTTATGGATTTTCCGTTCATGATTCTCAATTTTTTTACTTTTATATGAAATAATAATGGATTGAAATCATAATCAAATAATAAAAATTAATTTGAATAATAAAACAAAGTTGCTGTAATATTATTTATTTTTAAATTCAATTCAAAATTTTATCTATTATTCCAATAATTTAATTAATTCATGATTTTTTTTTTCGATTAGTTAAATCTATACCCACAAATTCGTTTAATGTATTTATTTCTTAGTTTTTTTCATTTCATTTACCATTCAGTAAATTGGATAAAAAATTTGCATCTACAAATTTATGAATGAGAAACACTGAATTAAAATGATGAGAAAACAAATCGTCATTTTTCAACAAATAAATAGGAATAGTTTTGAACATTGTGTTACAAAATACGCTAAATTTTCAAAATTCCTGTATGTAAAATATCAGAATCCCGAATTTTTCTGATCTTGGAATTCTCAATTTCTCATTCTAATTGCATAACTATTGTAATATTATTTGATTTTCGTCTTTTTTACTTTGACTTTGTAGAAAATTCAAATAAAAAAATCGCCAAAAAAATTATTAACATTGAAAATTAGAAACGATTGATTTCACTGTGCAACAAAATTTAGGTTTGAAAAAGTTGATGAGCTGTCATTAGCAAAAATCGATAGTACATGGCCCCAAACGCATATATGTCGGAGCATTTTCTAAAGTTAGCTCTTGTTTACGAGTAATTAATTATTAAAAATTCTAAATTAAAAATCGTATAACTCTCTCAATTTTCATTCGATTTTAAAAACGAAAAAAGTAAAATCGCTCTTTTGAATTGGGGAACCTATTTCTGCTAAAAAGTTTGCGGAAAGTTGCATTTTTTTTCAAGTTTGCAAAAATTTTCGCAAAGTTGTGTTTTTGGTAATAATAATAATTGATGACTTTAATAATAACTTAATAAACTTTAATATTCTATAAACTTTAATATTTTAAATAAACTTAAATGAAAATTTTTATAAAAATGAATAATTAATGACTTTTTCCCGACTTTGTAACTTTGCGAAAATTTTTGCAAACTTTAAAAAAAATACAAAAACTTTTGCAAAAATTGCAAAAAAATGCAACTTTCCGCAACTTTTTAAGCAGAAATAGGTTCCTCAATTTAAAAGAGCGATTTTCCTTTTTTCGTTTTTAAAATCGAGTGAAAATTGAGGGAGTTATACCATTTTTAATTTAGAATTTTTAATAATAAATTACTCGTAAACAATAGCTAGCTTTTGAAAATGCTCCGACATATATTCATTTGGGGCCATGTACTATCAATTTTTGCTAATGAGAGCTCATAAACTTTTTCAAACTTAAATTTTGTAGCACAGTGTTTTCAATTAATCGATAGTATTATGGTGAATTTTTTCATCGAAATATTAATTCAATAATAAAATGAATATACGGCAATATTCTTTATTTCTTAATTTATTCTAAAATTTTATTGATAATCCTGACGATTTCAACTGATTTTCAATTTTAAATTCAATTTCAAATTTTCTTGGCGAAGACGAATGAAGATGATAAAATTTTAAATCGATTCGTGCTTCGACTTCATTACACTTGTAAACCAAGAAAAAACGCTAATAACTACATATTTTGACGTCTCAATGAACTTGAAAATAAATTCAAATAAGTTAAATTTGAATACGAGCTTTTGACTCGGGATGCATCGAAACCACAAATTTGCAGTATATCCAAGAAAATCATCATACATACTCAGATCTAGAACACGAAGCTTTTTTCCAAAAAATTCGCCTGACACGTCCATTACTAGGACATTTACCCACGCGGATGTAAATGCGCGATGGTCGGGTTGCGGTACCGTATTAGAGGACACGCAAGTTCCCTTGAGGCACTCACGTAGTCCACCGCCTCGCATTATTAAAAAGCTCCATTCAGCGCGATCCCCGAGTTAGATACGTATACTTACACCGCGCGTTTGTTTGGATCAAGACAGATCAATCGCGAGTCCCGTAAGTTATTTTAGCCACGCATCTTTCTCTCTCGTTCTCCCGCGAAACATCGTAATTTCACGCGCCCGCGATCCCGCACGTAACGGTATGCCAAGGGGAAAATCTTTTGTGAATTTGGAAAATAACACTTTTCGGTCACTTTCACACACTTTTCGCGGTTTTTTTTTCATTAATTATGACATTTTTGGTTTAGAAACTCCTTGTGTCTTTAATGAAGTTTTGAATATTTTCTTTTTGAGAAAATCAAATGTTACATGTAATAAATAAATTAATAAATTCACAAATTATTTATTATCCACCATATATTAGATGACATTTCTGGACTCATGATATTCAAATTTTTTTGATGTCTATTAATTTATCTTTAAATTGTAAATTTGTGAACTTTTTTGTTACTTCGTAAATTATTTGTATAAACTGATCGAATTTTTATTTTGATACTTTCACACACTTTTCGCGATTTTTTCATTAATTACAGTAATTTTTGGGGGTAGAAGGAAATTTTCTTTAATTATTATAAAAACTCTTTATATTCATGACCATCAGATCATCAATTGATGATTTTTGTTAGACTTCATTATAAACTATAAATTTACAATTAAATTTATGAGGGGAAGAAAAAATCGTAATTTATGTTTCTTACCTTGATCAATTTGTCCCGAATTTCCCAGGAAAATATTCCAGGATTTTCCCTCTTGAGCTCTTCGATTCTTGACTCAACTTCCGGCGTCGCGACGCGTGGTTTGCTGCCCCCGATGACGCCTGGGCGTATGGATCCAGTTTCTTGATAACGATTCAAAATTTTCGATACACAGCCGTGGGAAACTCGAAGTTGCCGGGAAATTATGCAGGGTCTCACGCCCCTCGCGGCCATTTCCACGATTTTTAATCGCGTGTGGTTTGGCAGCGGGCGGCCATTTATAAAAACGCCACCGAGTTGGTTCATTCTACCCTGCCCTGAAAATACGATCGATTGCGTTCGTGATTTTGCTGCACGGAGAAAAATAGTTTTGTTACAGCAACCATTGATTCAGTAAAATATGAACACACCAAAGTTTTCAGTACTACAACCAAAACTGATGTTACAGCAACTAATACTCAATTTTTATGACTGATACTTAGGTTGCAATAAAAAATTATTTAGTTACCATACCTAAAGTATTGGTTGTACTACCTAAAACTTTGGTGGGCTCATATTTTACCTAATGAATGGTTGCTATAACCAAAATTTTCTCTCCATGTGAGAAGAAATTTTAGATAAGAAAAACGAAAATTTGTTGGATGGAGAACTTCGAACTTGAATACTGAAAACTAACGTTAATAGAGTTATTCAAATTTGCAAGGATATAGAATTTTTAAAATTTTTGCATTTTCACAAGCTTTTTATAATTACTTCAAAACGATTATGAGTTTTTCGAGATCTTACGGTATTGAAAGGAAATTTATAAGATTCTATCATGATTTATTTCAGAATTTTTCTGGAAAAAGGTTTTAAAGTGTCACGAATTTTAGACACAATAGAAACAGTTTAATTTCATAAAAAATCAGGGTATTGTTGTACACTAAAAATTACTGACAATTCTTCGAACTGATAGAAAAACGTCAGGTTTAGAAATTTTCTGACGGTTTAACAAACAAAATTTTAATGTCATAGGAGTCCAAGAAGAAAACATTTCTATAAGTCATGGATGTAGAAAAAACTATTACAGTTTGGGAAAATGAAAAAAACTCACTCAGAGCTTTTCTGAATTTTACAGTATTTTGCAGAAAAATTTATCAAATTCATACGGTATCTAATGAACTTTATTAATCTCTGTGATATAATCATGAAATCTCAAAATGTCTCAAATGTTAGATGAAAAAAAATACAAAAATTGAACTATGTAGTGCTTTTGATGCTTGTAAACAATTTTAAAATATTCTGAATCCATTGTGCGATCAAGAAAATAAGTGAAAATCCGAATTGTCGTTCTTTCTGATTATTGTCAGAAAACATCTCTAAATCACGAGATATTCCTATTTTTCAAGTATGTAACGCAATCGCAAAAAAAAGTAAAATTCTAGAAAATATACGAAAAAGTATAAAAATTATCTTAAGTGTTTCAAATCATCCAAAGTTTGTTTTATAACTTGAAAATTAATAAAAAAATTTGACAATAATTTATGAATGTTAGGAATTTAGAAAAAAATATCAAAGAATGAGAAAATTCTATATATACGTTTAAATTTATTTATTTGTACATACATCAATCAAGTTCATACATATAAAAAAATCTAAAGATTTCAAAAATTCTGGAAATCCTTCAAGATTCACTTAAATCTTCGAATTTTTCGTAACAAAAGAAACACAACGAACATGAAGAAAAATTTATTGATTTTCCCAAAATCCCAGAAATGTTCAAATTTTTTTTCCTGATCTCCATTGCATAGAATCTCAATTGTAAGTCACTCAAAATTCATAAACGTTGAAAGAAAACAAAAGTATACAAAATTTATTATACAATAATTTGTAAATGTTAGGAATTTTTCAAACAATATCAAAGAGTGAGAAAATTTGATATATACCTTTGAATTTATTTAATTTGTACAATAATTATCGAAGTTTATACGTACAAAAAATCTGAGGATTCAAAAAATTCTAGAAATTTTTCACGATTCACTAAAATCTTTGAATTTTTCGCATCAAAAGAAACATGACGAACATGGAGAAAAATAAATTTAATTTACCAAATATCCAAAAATGTTAATTTTTTTATTCTTAAACTCCATTTCATAAACTCACAATTATAAATCACTCAAAATTCATGAACGTCGAGAGAAAACAAGAATATACAAAATTTATGACAATAATTCGTAAATGTTAAGAATTTTGCAAGCAATATCAAAAAGTGAGGAAATTCTATATATACCTAAAATTTTATTTAATGTGTACAATAATTATCGAAGTTTATACACATAAAACATCTAAGGATTCAAAAAATAACGGAAATTTTTCACGATTCACTAAAATTTTCGAAATTTTCGCAACAAAAAGAACATGACGAATATGGAGGAAAATCAATTTAATTTACTTAAATTCCAGAAATATTAAAATTTTTTATACTTGATCTTCAATGCATAAAATCTCAATTATAAGTCACTCAAAATTCATGAATGTTGAGAGAAATATAAAATACAAAAAAAAAAGAAATATAAAAATGAAAAAATATAAATAATAATTATCAAAGAGTGATCAAATATAATGAAATACGTTCAAATGATATATAATATAATAAATAATCATAAATAAAATAAAATGTATTATGAAATTGTTATTTATATATAATCATAATAATATGAAAATAATATAGAAATAATTTTAAAATAATATAAAAATAATATAATAATATAATAAAAATAATAAAATATTTATAATTTAATAAAAATAAAGTAATAATAAATAATCATACATTTTCCAACGATGTTCATATAAAAAAAATCTTAAAACCTTGTGTGTCAATTGAGAAGTTCCATTAAAACAAAAATCAAATTAGGCCACATATGTATCTATTATTTTCGAAAAAAAACCGATACGCATTTTTGTTTCTTTAAAAAATGATTATCTTAGATGATATGTGAATTTTTAATTTCGGATACATAGATATACTGACCGTGCAAATTACGTCAGATAGTAAGAATGACATCACTTCGTTATAATTTTTAAAACAATATGTTTCCGTCATTTTTTGAGATATGACAAAAAAAAACACGTGTCTGATATTTTTTGATAAACTAACGATATCAGCAATAAAAAAAATTGATGCAACTTTTCAATTCAAAATGCCTTATTTTTCAACGTATTTTTTTGTATTTTCTTCTAGTTCCAACTTTCTTTCTTACTTTGTAAAATCATTGCAATCTCTTCATCAACACTAAAAACAATCTTTCAAAAAAATATAATAATGAAAACCCTGGATAAATAAATACATGAATAAATAAACCCTGAAGTGTTAAACATCCATTTAAAGCAACATTAAAAAAACATTAATAAAAAAACAATCATGAAAATATTTCACTTTCGATCGAAACGACTTGTCGAGAATGACTCGGATGGTCTCATCGAGTGTAATTGCTCGGGCGCAAAAACTCATCAGAGTATTCACAGTCTGCATGCGAAAGTGGGCAAGAATGAGGCATGAAGTGAGCAGCAAGTGGTCGTTTCACCCTAGTTCTTGAACGAGTAATGATGGTTCTTAATTTAAGCCGCAGACCCCGCTTGCATTGTATGTCATTCAGCCTGAGTAAGTAGCGTTCAAGAAACACTGTGATTACTGAAGTGTCAACAATGCTCAATGATCAAATCTAATTATTCCTCTATAACTCTCCTTACACTATCTTTTATCATTTTATTCAACGAAATTTTTCATTCTTTTTGCATCCTTACTAAAACAGTGCAACAACTGATATCAAAAAAATTTTTATTCTAAATTCTTCATTTATTATATTTCATAACAAAAACTAAAATCATCACTTTTTCCGAGAAAAAGTAACCGTCACAGTATAAACATTGATATGCAAATTCACGAGTTTTTGAATCATTTTTTATTTTTTCAGACTATCGACATAAAATTGAAAATTATTATTTAATATACATAAAATTACATTTTTCGTACTTCAAAGCAACGAATACAAAAGAGCGACAAACTTTTTCTTTCACACGGTCCCAAGTGATCATCGCTCGTATCAATTTGATTTAGGCCTTTGTTTGAACAGTTTTTCAACAATCAATTTGGGAACTATAATTAAACGTGCGCTAATTATTATCCTACAGCGTTTCAGAACCGTAACGAAACGAAACGAAACGCTTTGAAATGGGTGGGTAAAGGAAGGGAACAAAAATGGGACGTGATGTTAGTCATAACAGTAGGTATAGCGTTATGAAAATGAGGTTATCAATGAAAAAAAAAGCTATAAATTATTCGCGAATTATGTTGATCATATTCTTGCACAGTATATGGGGATGGAAGACATAAAATGTAATGTATAGGTTTTTGATGATTTAAGATATATTTCTTTTTCTTTTTTTATATTGAGAATTTGCAAATGTTTTTGTGGAGTTTTAAACAGAAGTTGTTTGTTTTTTGACGTAGATTCGAAAAATATAATCTTGTTTTTTTCTTTATTTTTAAATAGAGATAAGGAATAAAAAAGGTTTCTGGAACTTTGGTAGGGTCAAGAGATTTTTCTTTGTGTTTCGAAGATTTTAGTGAAACTTGGAGGTTTTCCAAAACTTTTTAGATTGTTATATTTTTTTGTATATGAACATCGTTGAAAAATGTACGAATAAAAAAAATTTAAATGCATCTTGGAATCATCGAATTTTTTCATTTTTTAATATTGCTTGCGAAATTCCTAAAATTTACAAATTATTAGCAAAAATTTTGTATATTCTTGTTTTATCTCAACGTTCATGAACTTTGAGTGACTTATAATCGAGATTTTACGCAATAGAGATCAAAGATGAAAAATTTTACTATTCCTTGAGTTTTCGTTAAGTCAAGAGATTTTTCTTCTTATTTATCATGTTTCTTTTGTTGCGAAAACTTCGCAGATTTTTGTGAATTTTGAAGGATTTCCAGAATTTTCGAAATCTACAAATTTTGATATATAAACTTAATTGATAAATAAACAAATTGAATAAATTTTAATGTTTGTATACAATTTTTTCACTTTTTTGATATTGCTTCCAAAATTTCTAACATTTAGCGATTATCATCATAAATTTTGCTCTTAATTTTCAAGTTAAAAAACAAAAAAACAAAACTTACGATAACTTCAAATACTTTTCGTAAATTTTCTAGAAATTCACTTTTTTTCGCAATTGCATTACATACCTAAAAAATGTGAATGATATTTCGTAATTCAGAAAATTTTTTTTATAATAATCAGATAAAATTGCAATAGCAAATTTTACTAACTTTATTGATTGCACAATGAATTCAGAAGTTTCTGACTCTTCAGAATATCATAAAATTTTTTAGATGCATCAAAAGCGCTACGTTGTTTAGAATATTTGTATTTTTTTCAAATCTAACATTTAAGACATTTAAAAAATTCATGATATTATTTTGGATTTGAATAAATTTTATTACATACTGTATGAATTCGATAAATTTTTTTGCAACATAGTATAAAATTTGGAAAAGCTCTTAGTGAACTTTTTCATTTTCCAAAACTGTCATAATTTTTTCTACATTCACGACTTGTAGAAATATTTTGTTCTTATAGTAATACATACAATTGCTTACAAAGTATTTATTTATTTGAAGGATTGTATACAGAATTCTATGTTCTATGACATTAAAAATTTTTTTTTAACCGTCGAAAAACTTCTAATATTTTTGTAAGCTCGAATAATTGTTAGTAATTTTTAGTGTATAATAATACTAAAAGTTTTTCTGAAATTCGTGATATTCAAAAGCTTTTTCCTGAAAAGTGCTGAAATAAATCATAATATAACCTTCTATATTTCTATCAAAATATGCAAAAATTGAAATATTCTTCATTCTTACATATTAGAGTTTTACAAACAATATTTTCTTATATTTATTATTTTCGCGATAAATAATGTGACAATCACAAAATTAATAATTTTTTGTGTCCATCGGAACACTTAAAGCCTGTAAAAATTTATGATTTATCAAAACCCAGTTAAAAATGAGTAGATCTTTTGATATCTACATGAGATCTACTGTAGATCTACTCAAACAGATCTACAAAGATCCCAGATTTGGGTACATCTCTATAGATCTATCTGCAAAGATCTACAAAAATCTAAAAAGATCTATAAAGTTCTACAAAGATCTACAAAAATCGACAAAGATTTATAAGCAGATACATGGAAATGACTGAGACCAACAATTAGATCTATGAGGATCTTCGTAGATCTACGAGCACATCTATGGAAATCAACCGAAATTTACAAGTAGATCTACGAAGATATACGGAGATCTAGTAGTACATCTATAAGAATCTATGATAATCTACGAGTAGATATACAGAGATCCTGTAGACCTGTAGATCTATGTAATTCTACGGTTATCTATTACAAGATTAAATGAGATCTATAGACATATATAGTAGATATCTAAAGATCTCCTACATATATCGAGAGATATATTGTAGATTTCCAGATATCTACACATTTTTACCTGGGAATATTATATTATATATTGTTGTTATAACTTGTTCGATGTTTGTGAAGTGTCTATAAAATTCATGAATACTCTACATACTATTCATATTGATTATTCCTATACTCAAACACTAGAATCTGAAAAAAATATACAATGCTCCACAAAAAACTCACGATCATTTTATTTTTTATATTTTTTACCGATTAATGTACATTATTTTACTTCATAAAGTTTTTCATTCAGCTTTCAGTGATTTCCTAGAAATATGAGAAAAATTTTTTCACACACTAAGCCCTACAAAATAATGTATGTTCCACAAATTCATGTAACACCAACAAAACTACCTTTCAACATTTTATAACGTGATGAATTCCATAATCTCCAACCTCATCCCAACGTTGCCTAAAACTATCTCATCATCCCTAAAAATTCCCGTTTCTCCACAAACACCCTCCCCTCCCCCCAAAAAACATCGCAAACCATCACATAATTTCTTTTTTTTCCCACGAACCTTGGAAATGGTACCCCGCGAAAATGGGCCTGATGCCACTGGTAACATCCATGGCGGTCTCCAAATCCAAAAACCAATTGCACTCACATTCACCGAAAAAAAACAAAAACCAAAAATCTCCACCCTCCCCCCTCGTACGTCCCAAGTACCTCGGATCCTCACTAATTACAGTCCGACGCAACAACTTGGGCACTGTAAAACAAAAACAAAAAGTAGGTTGTATAAAAAAAAAATAAAGGCGGAAACAAAAGCGCGCACAATCGTATGAGCTTTCGTCACGAGACGTTTTGAGGCAATAACGTGCGAAGAGAGTTGGTTGCACCTCTCGCTCGCGACGCGCGAGGAAAGCTAAAGTTGGGCTCGCAACTTCAAGGGAGAAGAAGCCAACGACGCCCTGGCACGTGGTTGGCAAACGGCGACTTCACAATGGGCGGTTCTGCCCACGGCGCCGCCTACGGAACGTGCCAAAACAGAACTGCACGTCGGCTGCGAAAGTTGAAATCGCGTATGACCGAGGGGATTTGCTCGTGCACGTTGGAGAAGTGACGTGGGTGTTTCAAGCTCATTGTGTCGTCGGGGAAGCTCTTTGGCTTCTCCAAAAGTCAAGTAAAAAAGCGCGGTCTGACAAGATGCGAAGGAGAACCAGGACACGTCAGTTTAAAGAGTAATACTTAGCTTACTTCTTGATTGGAGTACATGTATTGTCGTTAAGAAGTTGCAACAGTTGTTTAAAAATTGTTGACGGAAGTTTGCATGGTAGAAGTTGCAAAAAAAGTTGTCCAGAAGTAGACTAAAGTGAGGAAGTCTGACAGGATGCGAAGGAGAACCAGTACACTTCAGTTTAAAGAGTAATACTTTACTTACTTCTTGATTGAAGCACATGTTACTTCGTTAAGAAGTTGCAACAATTGTTTACAAATTGTTGACAAAAGTTTGCATGGTAGAAGTTGCAAAAAAGGTTGTCTAGAAGTAGACTAAAATAGTGGAAGTCTAACAGAATTCAAAGAAGAACCAGGGAACGTCATTTTAGGAAATAATACTTTTTATACTTATTGATTAAAGTCCATAAAACTTTGTTAAGAAGATGCAACAATTGTTTAGAAATTGTTGATAGAAGTTTGCATAGTAGAAATCGCAAATATGGTTGTCCAGAAGTAGACTAAAATGCCGAAGTCAGACAGGATGCGAAGGAGAACCAGGACACGTCAGTTCAAGGAGTGATACTTTGCTTACTTCTTGATTGGAATACATGTAACTTCGTCAAGAAACTGCAACAATTATTTAGAACTTGTTGACACAAGTTTGCATAGTAGAAGTTGCAAATATGGTTGTCTAAAAGTCGACTGGAATAGTGGAAGTCTAACAGGATGCAAAGGAAAACCAGGGATCGTCAGTTATAGAACTACAGGGTGCGCCACCAAAATCCGGACAAATTCAACAAAAAATTCATTACAAATATTTGTCATGAATAAATTTATTTAAAAAAAAACCTTTTT